>VDFB02363128.1:0-15836 GCA_007258455.2 Sequoia sempervirens
TATATTGGAACTGATTGAACTCAAGCTTCAGTATGAACTACAGAAGCTTCATCCAAATGTGTCATTGTGTTAAAGAGTTAGAGCTGGAGAAGGGTTGATTTCTTCATTATCTGGAAATAGAGGGTGTGAGGAAAATGCAGATCAATTAATGGACTTTATAAACACTTCCAATAGAAAGGTCCCTGTAATTGAGTTGTGATTCTTCTGGTGTAGGAAATCTGCCAACAAAACATTCCACTACCACAAAAATTGGGTGTGATGCACATATTATTGTTAAGATAGATGATTGTTGTAAGGATTTGCAAGGCTCACATTTGAGAACAAACCATCCAAAGAAATTTCCAGGATTCTACAAGAGCAGTACCCAAGATCGAGGAGCAACATTGACTTGAAATGGATTGAGCTTTTGGAGCTGACTTTGCTTGAGGACAAGCAAAATTTGGGAGGGGAGGACTGTCATGTCCCCTCCAAGACAGCCGACTAAGGGCATTCTTAATTAATAAATATAAGTGTTTATTAACACTATATTAGTATATTCTATAAACAAATTTAAATATTAAGAAAATAATAAAATTATAAATATTAATATTAATAAGTTTAAAATTTAAATTTGAATTTTCTCTCTTTTGGTGGCCATCTTGAAATTTGTTTCCTTTTGGGCGCCAATCCTTGTTGGTGGCCAGCCTGCTATATTATGTCTTTTGGGTCAGGTATAAATGTAGAAAATCTAAAAAATATAAAGGCATCTTTGGAACATGAAATTATTTTCTGCTCATTGTTGAGCGACTGCCCTAGCAGGGATGGAAACCCCTGTCATAGAGCTGGGAAGACACCTGCAGGATGAAACCCCTGTCTGGTGTGGAAAGGAGTTTGTGGTGGAGGTCCTAAGTATAAAAGCTAATGAAGAGTTTGGATCAGGACATTTTGCGATCAGCTCAGTAGGGACGAATCCCTCTGTCATTGAGCCAATTGAGGCTGGGCGAGTAGGAGTTTGGGGACCTCTATCCATCAGCAGAACCGGCAAGTTGTGGAGCTGCTCAGAAATTATAAATTGCAGGTCATCAGTTGCAAGGGATTTCATAGTGTCTTCACAGCAACAGCATTCATAAGAGCCCATTGTTGCAAGAGTGTGGAGGTCGACCTAGGGCTTGGAGGAGCCTTTGCCACCCTCCAGACTCAAATCATGGCAGACCTGAAGAGTTCAATCACAAGGCTCAGATCCTCGGGTATACCAAGCAGCACCAAGGAGAGGAACTGGCAGCAAGATACAGAAGCGTTCCAATCTGTAGTCTGTGCTAGGGTTTGGACAAGTAACTGAGGGTTCCATGCCTCAGTTACCAAGTGATTATTTTGGGATCTAACCTACCCTGTGCTGGGTAATTCATGCCTTCATCAGGCGATTTAATTGTGCGTGGGATCTGCAAATAATATTGTACAAGTCTAACCTGTAATCTTGAAATGCTGGTAGAATTTTGCATTGTTTACAGACAATTACTTTGCAGATAATTTAATCATTTCCTTCCAGATCTGTTGCTGTCATTATTTGCAATAAGTGATATGGTTGTGGAGATTCTGCTGGTTGAATTATCTAAACTGTAACCCTAGATTTAATTACACAAATTGAGATTTGCTCCTGTGAAAAGTTAAGAACATTACGCTGGCAACAACACTCGTCAGTTTATCTATAAGAAATTGCGAATATTCTGAAACTAACACCCAACAATTTTTTCAATTAATCGAAAACCAATTTTAAAGAGAAACAATTAATTACTAATAACATATATCATCATCATAATAAAACCGCATTAATTTATAGCCATCAACCAATCTAACATGTACTAAAAAAAAATCTGACACTATACTGTAGAAAAAGACACCATGAATTCTGTATTTTGTGTCCTTACAAAACGGCAAGAGGCAATGAACTTTTATTATTTTAAAGAGTTTGCAATCCTTAAAAAACAGCAAGAAAAAGCTAAAAGGCCTAGTGTTTAAAAAACCAATTTAAACACTATCAAAAATAGATCTTTCATGCATCTTAAAAAATAATAGAACTAAAGGTAACTCTAAAAATAGAGTTCCAAATCCTTCCATGCAGGTTTTTCCTTATGGCCATCAATTATCAACAAGTTGCAGAGATTTACAGCGAGTATCAGCAAGTGGTGATCATATCAAACTTAGAGAGTTGTTTATCAGTGATTGTCCCGAGCTTGAGGAGTTGGCAAGTCTTTCCAGTCTGAACTGCGTGGATAATATTGAGATTCAATATTGTGATAAGCTACAGAACATTACTCTACCAACAACAGTCATCAGTTTGTCTGTACAAAGTTGCAGAGGTTTGCAAAGAGTATCAGGAAGTGGTGATCTTATCTTATCAAACTTACAAAGCTGTTTATTACCAAGTGTCCTGAGTTTGAGGAGTTGCCAAGTATTTCCAGAATGAGTCACATGGAGAAGATTAAGATTCACTCTTGTGAGATGTTACATAATATTATGCTACCAACAACACTCATCAGTCTATCTGTACACAGTTGCGGAGATTTGCAAAGAGTAATAGGATCCGGTGATCTTATTAAACTTACAGAGCTGTTTATTACCCAGTGTCCTGAGCTAGAGGAGTTGCCAATTCTTTCCAGTTTGAGCTTCATGGAGAAGATCAAGATTCACTTTTGTGAGAAGCTACAGAACATTATGCTGCCAAAAACACTCATCAGTCTGTCTGTACGCTGTTTCAGAGATTTGCAAAGAGTATTAAGATACGGTGGTGATCTTATCAAACTTACAGAACTGTTTATTATTGAGTGTCCTGAGCTTGAGGAGTTGCCAAGTTTCTTCAGACTGAGCTGCCTGGAGAAGATTAAGATTTACTCTTGTGAGAAGCTACAAAACGTTACGTTGCCAATGACACTTATCAGTCTGTCTCTACACAGTTGCAGAGATTTGCAAAGAGTAGTAGGATCCGGTGATCTTATTAAAAGCTTACAGAGCTGTTTATTACTGACTGCCCTGAGCTTGAGGAGTTGCCAAGTCTTTCCAGACTGAGCTGCGTGGAGAATATTAAGATTGAGTCTTGTGAGAGGCTACATAACATTACCCTGCCAAAAAGACTCACAAGTCTGTGTGTACAAAGGTGCAGGGATTTGCAAAGAGTAGGAGGATCAGGTGATCTTATCAAACTTACAGAGCTGATTATTAGTGAGTGTCCTAAGCTTGAGGAGTTGCCAAGTCTTTTCAAACTGAGCCGCATGAAGAATATTTGTATTTACTCTTGTGAGAAGGTACAGAACATTACGCTGCCACCAACACTCATCAGTCTGTCTGTACGCTGTTGCAGAGATTTGCAGAGGGTAGTAGGATTGGGTGATCTTATCAAACTTAGAGAGCTGTTTGTTATTGATTGTCCTGAGCTTGAGGAGTTGCCAAGTCTTTCCAGACTGAGCTTCACGGAGAAGATTAATATTCGCTTTTGTGAGAAGCTACAGAACATTACACTGCCAACCACACTCATCAGTCTGTCTGTACGCTGTTGCAGAGATTTGAAAAGAATAGTAGGATCTGGTGATCTTATAAATCTTAAAGAGCTGATTACTATAGAGTGCCCTGAGCTTGAGGAGTTGCCAAGTCTCTCCAGACTGAGCTGCATGGAGAAGATTGAGATTGACTCTCGTGAAAAGTTGGAGAGAATATCAGGTATTGAAGAGTTGCGTCCATTACAATGGATGCGACTTGGCAGCCATGCAGTACTACAGAATTGCATTCATAAGTTGAAGGTAATGATTTCAACGCTCCTTAATAACAGGCAATCATAAATATCATTCTCTACTGAGGTGTTCTTTTACTTCATTTTTGACCTTCAGCTTTGTTTTGTCATTTGTCCTTATAAACGAGTCTATGTTTTCGTGAGTAATGTTTTAAGTGATCTGTAATTGAAAAGAATTTACCGTGGATGAACTGAGTATTTTGTCTTTTATTTCAGTATATGCCAAGGAAACTGAATATGATTGGAAGAGCAGTGGATGGAACACATATAAACGAATATCTGTTTTCTGACGTTCATATTAACGCTGAAGCACTCACTGAGATTGTTACTAAAAACAGTGGTCACATGGACATTAAGGAGTGGTGCAAAAAAGGGGATGTAAAGAGAGCAGCGGTTATTGGATGCTACGTGGTTGCAGTTGATAGTTCTACTTCGGCAGAGGATATAAATAAATCACTTCCACTCCCTAAGCATATAAAGCAATCACCTCACTTCAATGGAGATGTTAATGCCGAGACTTGGCCTAAGGTGCGTGAAGGAGAATGGATAATTACAATGGTAGCAAGT
The DNA here is from genome assembly GCA_007258455.2 of Sequoia sempervirens. NCBI lineage: Eukaryota > Viridiplantae > Streptophyta > Pinopsida > Cupressales > Cupressaceae > Sequoia > Sequoia sempervirens. The sequence continues at coordinate 4,328 of VDFB02363128.1, forward strand.
GATAATTGGAGTTACGATTTTAATTATAAGAATGTGGAAGCTGTTTTAAGTAGGAAAGCAGTAATGAAGAAGGGGATTCGAATAGAGGTGAATAAAGGCGAAGAGTGGAAAAGTGTAAGTGTGTCGCGTATAATTATTGATAAGTTACATCATTTATAAATTGAGTCTTTTTAGTACTTGTCCTCAATATTATTGTAATCATTATTTTTTAATTGTTATTAATAAATTGTTTGATGAATTTAAAGTTTTTAATAAAAATATTACTAGCAATTGCACCTTGGTGTGCAATGGGCACCTGAAGTGTTGTGGAAGGTCAATTAGGGTAAATTTTGATTATTATTTTTTACAATTTGTGTACATGAGGTCAATTGGTAAAGAGAGATATAGAGATAGATAGAGGGAGAGAGATGGAGAGATAATGAGTTAGAGATAGAGGGAGATATGGAAGAAGAAACATAGAGATAGAGATAGATGAGGCAAAGAGATATCAATATAGAGGTGAGGAAGAGATAAAGGGAAAAAGAGTGGGAGAGAGAGATGGATGGATAGAGAGGAGACACCCACACTCTATGAAATTTATTGCATGATGGATGCTTGCACTATATTTCACCACATCAATATAATGCTCATGTTCATGCTCGTATTCATGTTCATGGTCATTACTGCATGATTATGGTTATGGCCATGGTGATGTTCATGATCATGGTTGTGGTTATGGTTATGATTGTGATCATGACCATGATTATGAAGATGATTTGTGAAATATTTTTGTCATTGTTTGTGTCTGAATTCTATTATGTTTTCACTTGTTTTTCATACTTGAATGTATTGGTTTGTATATTTATAATATTATTATTATAAATGTAATTAAATTAAAGTTAGCTTCAAAAGTATATTATATTATAGTTATATAATACTATAGTGTATATTATAATGTATAATTTTAAGATTATATCTAATTATTAATTTATTACTAATAATAACTATATAGATTTAGTATTGTTTTATATTATTTTATTATTAATATATTTAATCTATGTATAATCTTATAGTTGTATAATATTATTGTGTATATATAATATGTTTGTAAATTTTATGATTATGTTTCATTATAATATCAAATTTAAAAATAGCTTCAAAAGAATGATCTATTATTGCATGTGGAGAAGGAAAAAGGCGATGGTCAAATCCAATGGTGTACAAGGTTTTGATCGTCTTGCATATGCCTCTGAGCCACTATAAACCTTTGTTCCTAAAAACAACCGAATGTTATTCAAAGAGTCTTACATGTTTAAAGAAGATTTTGAATCATTGATAATATAAATAAATATAATATAATATACATAAATAATAATAATAAATATAATTATATTATATACAATTTAATGTGTACCCATAAATAATAATTAATGGACATTATACGATAATTATTGATAGTTACATCATTTATAAAATGAGTCTTTTTAGTACTCGTCCTCAATATTATTGTAATCATTATTTTTTAATTGTTATTAATAAATTGTTTGATGAATTTGAAGTTTTTTATTTTTAAAATTTTCAAGTTTTTTAATAAAAAATATTATTAATTTTACTTTTCAACAATTCTATTGATTGAAATATTTGAGGTCTAATTTACAAATTTAGAATATTAAAGAGAAAAGGTAGTTAATCAAAGAGAAAAAATAGTCATAAAGAAGTCATATTTTACAAATAGAATACACACATTTTAATAAAAATATTCAAAATTACTAATATTTAATTTGTTTTACATAATATTAAACACTCTCAATATTCTATTTATAATTGATTGTGAATTATATATTTTTTTAATATTCTTATAATCTAATATTACAATTCTAAATTTATATTTCAAATTTTAATTTAAACTTTATATTTTAAATGTTAATGTTAACCTTTTGTTATTATATTATTTATCATTAAAAATTTCTCATAATTTAACATTAAAATTATATTAACATCCTTTTCATATTTTTAAAATTTATTAATATTTTTTTATGTCAAAATATAATATTTTATAATTATAATAATTCTCTTTCTTTTTTTTATTGGTAATAGTTGTAGCCAAAGATTTATATTAATAAAATTTTAGTTTACAAAATGCAAAAGAACTAAGCTTCTTGGGTTGTTTGCCAAATAAAGCTAGGGCATTTGCTTCAAAATTGTCTGATTACAAAAGGGGTAAAAAAACCAGCTGCCAAAAGTCCCCATAGACATAAATCTAACTATAATCATTAATAGCAAGAGACATATCACGGAGCAGAGATGAGAGGATGCAAAAACCAGAGTCAAGCTTGCATTGGGGTGGAGTTGGTTGTGAGCAAGACGATCCAATCGGGACGGTTGCAATCTCTTCCTCTTCGTTGATGTCAACCCCAAAATCCTCGTCCTCGACATTGTTGTCTAAGTCCTCCACTAGCACATTAGCCTGAAGCCAACCTTCTGCAAGCATTTTCAAACCTAGGCGCATCTGGAGAAATCTCATGCTCCTAAAATAAACTCATTGAAGAAGGTTGTCATGACACTATTTGATGAGGTCATCTCCTCTGTAGTCGAACCTGTAGTCCACGTGGCATGTTGAGTTGTTCAAGTGAGCACCTAGGTAGGCCTGGGACATGACACCATAAGATGCTAAATTGGGAATGAAATTCAAATTCAAATTTTAATTACCAATGACTCTAAAGGCTACCTCGTTTGTTGCCTTGTTAGCTAATTCATCTGCCTCCTTATTGGCTTCTCTATATACATGATTGAGGGTGTTGGCTTTGAAATGATCAATTAATTCCAAAGCTCTATCAAGCAAGGCTTTCAACCTCCAATTGAGAGTCGATCCCTTCCTCAGAGCATTAATGGTTAAGGCTAAGTCTCCCTCAATTTCCACCTCCTCAACCCTTAGATCTCTACAAAAGAGTAATCCATGAATTAAGGCATTAAATTCTACCACGTTGCTGGTGTCCACCTCCAAAGGGACTGGTAATCTACCCACCAATTGTCCATTCCATAACTTGATAATGTAGCTAGCCCCAGATGGACTTGGATTTCCCCTAGAAGCTCCATCGAAATTCAGTTTAAACCAACCATTGCTTGGGGGTTCCCATCTAGCTTGTTCTCTTTTCGTGGAAATATCCTTCTCCCTACCACAATATGTGGATGAATTTTGATTCCATGCCACCTCAACTCATTTGCCCATCCCATTTTGAAAATTTTCCCTCCCGACTCTTAGATTGATTTTGTTATTTACAACTTCCACAACTGTAGCTTCAAACTTGCTCTTGAAGGAGTCTATAGGTTCTTCCTTATTCTCAAATATCCTACTATTGTTTTCTTTCTAGAGTTCTCAAATCAATAAGGATGGGGCAGATAATCCACAAGCAACTAAGCAGCCTTGCCCTGGGTCTAGTTGGCCAAGTTTGAAACAAGGTCTTGACATCATTTGGAAGAGCAGTTATCCACCCTAACTTAGCACACATCCATCTCCAACATTCATTTGAGAAGGGGCATCCTAACAGAAGATGGTCTATGCTCTCTTCATGCTTCCAACAGAGTACGCACCTTGAAGGTCCTTTGAATCCCATGTTCTTGAACCTTTTTGTTGTGAGGATCCTTTTCTATAATTCAACCCAAGCAAAAACTCCTACCTTGGGTGCACACTTCTTATGTCAACAAAGATGAACAGGGATTTCTGTCTTGGGCAACCCTTGCATGCTCGTGATGGTCTTGTATCCTTCCTTAGTACTATAAGCTCCATGCTTAGAGCTAGCCCAAATCAACTTGTCAACACCTTTACTAAAAAAACTCTTCGCATGATTGATGATCTCTGTTAGTAAATCAAGTTCATGTTGGGGGGAGGGGAAGATTTTCAAGATCTTTCCACTTCAATCCCAATGCAGGATCCTCCTGACAAAATTCCACATAGTCTCAGATTGTGGATCCCCACCCCTACTTCAAGAAGATTTTGGTTTGGTCTATTGATATTTTCTATCTATGTTGGGATAGCCTCCCCAAGAGTCCTCCCAAAAGTGAGCTATCCTTCCATCATGGATATCCTAGGAGGCAAAGTCTGCAATGATGGATTTGCATTTCAACATGAAATTCTACACTCTTGAGCCTTTGGAGGGGTTTTCCACTTTGATGACCTCAGTAACATCCATAGTGTTTAAATATTTTGTTTGCAAGATCCTTCCCCATTTGAGGTTTGGCTCTTTTATCATCTTTCCTACTAGCTTGGATCCTAGATCCATGTTTTGACAATGCAGATCCCTTAGCTCTACCCCTCCATATGTTTTTGGTTTGCAAATTTTGTCCCATGCAATGAGAGCTACCTTATCCTTTTCCACCAAACCTTGCTAAAAAAAATTCCTCATATTTTGTGTTATAAATTAATTGACTCCAAAGGTGAGAGCAAGGTATGACAGTAGGTAGATGGGTAACGCAGAGATGACTGTCCTTAGCATTACAAGCCTTCGTGCCCATGAGAGCCATTTCCATTTCCAAGAATTCATTCTCTTGTCCATTTTGTCTTTTAGTGGATCCCAAAGTTTGGTATTTCTCAGTCCTTTATCCAAGGGAAGTCCTAGGTAATAGCAAGGAAGCATGCCCCTTTTCAAAGTGGGTGATCTCACAAAACTGGTTTACAATTTTTGGGAGATTATGATTTTTGCTAAAATCACATATTTTTAGAAAATATAATGATTTAAGCCTTAAAAAGTTCCATTTAAAGCATTCCAATTGAAGAGTGTTTGATCAAACTACCTTAGATCAAACCCCCTTGGATAGAACCTCACTAGTTTTAAACCATACCTATAACAAAGTCTCCTTTACACCTATCAAAATGTTGATAAAAAATCACTTTTGATTTACCTTTTGGGGGATCAAATGAATTTATTTAAAATTTATTTTTTGTAAGTATGTAGTCCTTATTATAAGCTTCCCAAAAAATATAATTTTAAATAAATATAATTTTATTATTATATTTATTTTTTATTTCTTATGAATGTAGGTTTTTCACCGAAAATCAAACTCTCTATTCTGCACATGTGGAAAAATAGAAGATTATCAATTTTTTTTTTGAAAAATATAAGTGCACCAGATATTGAAGTCCTTGATCCAACAAAATAAATAAATTGAATTTCGATACATACAAAAAAAGTTGTGTTATATGGTCCACCTATGTTTGAATTGTAGTTGGTTTGACTTTGAAACTTGATTAAAGAAAAAATATTCAATAAAACACTATGAAACCAATTGAAAGCACTAGATATCGTAGTTACACATCTAAATTAAAAAAAAATAAAAATTATCCTTCATGGAAAAAAAATTATGTGTTATATAGTGAGCATCACTCCTTAAAAATGGTGTTTACTAAAAAAAAACTAGTTTTTGAATGAGATGGAAAAATAAATGTAATTCAATTCCAAAAGTTTTGAAAAAAATATATTTAGAATCTACAGACAAAATGCCACAAATCACTAGTTTGCATCATCTTCAAATTCCTCACGGTTTAGCTACTATAGGTGCCCAAAAGTGAAGATTTAGTTAGAAAAAATCAGTTCAGTGTCCAGTTTGGCCAAAAATTGTAAACCAGTATTGTGGGATCACCCAATTCAAGATGTTCAATATCTCTATTTCCTTCCTCTGGGGGGTCATCAAAAAGAAAACTTCTAATTTCTCTCAATTGAATTCTTGCCCTGAGGCCTTAGCATACCTTTCTAGCACCCCTATGAATTGTCTAGCTTCCTTCCTTTTGGCAACTTCTAGAAGCATGCTATCATCAACAAACTACTGATGGGTGACTGAGATATTTCTAGTTACTTTTATTCCTTCTATGAGGTTGGTAGCTTGTTTGTTCTTTATAGTTCTACCCAATGCCTCTGCAAGCATGATGAAAAGGAAGGGAGATAAGGGATCCCCTTACCTCAGTCCTCTTGATGCCTCAAAAAAACCTTCTGGGGACCCATTAATGAGAACTAAGAACCTTGGGCTTGAGATGCACTTGAAAACCCAATTGACCCATTGCTCATTAGATCCAAGGGATATCATTATTTTGCACAAAAACCTCCAGTCCATCCTATCATAAGCCTTCCTGATATCTAATTTGATCAACATACCCGTCTCTCTCAAAGTTTGAAGAGAATGGATAGCCTCTTGGGCTATGATAACTCCATCCAGAATAGATCTTCCTGGGACAAAACCTGTCTGCTCTTCTGAAATAATGCTTGGAAGTAAGATTTTGAGCATGTTGGCCATAAGCTTGGAGAGGATTTTGTAGATTTTGTTGCAAAGGGAGATTGGTTTGAAGTCTTCTAGTTTGGTTGCATTATCCTTCTTGGGGATTAGGACTATGAAGGTGTTGTTCACCTCCTTAAGCAGTCGATCCAAACTCCTTGTTGCCTCAAGAGCAACTGCTAATTCTTCCCCAAGAATGTCCCAACATTTTTGAAAGAAGCCAGCTGGGAACCCATCTGGTCCTTGTGCTTTGTCTGAATGAAGTTGCTTTAATGTTGTTTCCACTTCTTCCAAGGTGATCCTTGCATTCAAGGATTTATTCTGATTCTCACTAATCATCTTCAGTATATGTTGGAGCAACTCCTTTTGAACTGCCACCCTAGATCCTTCCCAATTGTTGAAAATATTGAGGTAAAAACTTGTTATTCTTTGCTTGATAACCTTAATATCCTCAATTATTGATCCATCCTCCTGCTCCAATTTTTTGATTATATTCACTCATCTTCTCTGTTGGGTTATATTATGGAAATATTTAGTATTCTTGTCCTTTGCCTCTAACCAATTTTTCCCGGATTTCTGTTTCCAAAACAACTCTTCATTTGACAACAAATCTTCGTATTCATGGAGTAGCTCTTTTTCCTTGATATAAATTTCTTGATTCATCCTAACTTTGATGACTTCCTCATTTAGCTCTTGCATTTCCTCTTTGATTCTGGCTTTGGTGTGGAAGATATTCTTGAAGTGGGTTCTGTTCCATTCTAGCAATCTCCTCTTAATGAGCTTAAGTTTGGAGATGAAGCAAAAAGGTTTTGACCCTTCAAAGTGTTCCTCATTCCACCATTCCTTGACAAGGCTCATAAATTGGGGTACTTAAACCATATATTTTCAAATTTGAACGAAGATCTTGTTGGTTTCTCACCCCTAGTATTGATAATGTTACAACCCTAACTTTAACTATGTTTTACTTTTTACTTTTGAAGTAAATAGTAGATGATTACGCCTGATTTAATGATTTGATGTATAGTAAAAATGTCTGGAAAAATCAATGTTTTCATGAGTTATGTTTATTTTGACTATAATTGACATGTGTTTAAAAGTTGTCAAGGTGTGATTATTTCATAAGGATCTTATGAAATGATTAATGACACACTAATTTTGAATTGGTGGTTGCAAGTTGCATTCAGGGAACAAGTTTTCTCCCCTCTGAGAAAGGGAGGGAGAGTATCATCAGAGAGAAGGGTATAGATACAAGGAAAAGAACAGGTTGTTACCATCTTAGGTCTAGTGTTGATGCAAAATGGTGAACCTAGTTGAGTAGGGTAAGTGATACTCGACCCTTTTGGTTTAAGTTTATTTCTCGACTCGACAAGTTGCCGATGTCGTTTAAATCTATTTCAAGTTGTTTAACGTCAACCTAGTCCTTTTGGGGTTAGTGATGTTGTCAAGGTTGAACATTAGTTGTTTTGCGACTGAGAATACTTTCTGTCGACATGTCACTTCTTATATCGTAAATGAGTTTCTATTGTGACCTCAATTGCGTAATTGGTTGTTCATTATTGTTGATATTCTTTATAATAGTTTGAATTGGCTTAATAAGTCGAGGAACTAATATTATAGCCCGATTCCTTGGAAAAGGAAGTCATTATGATGATCATCCATGAGTTCATTTGTTAGGGTGAATACGCCGAAAGATAACAAATAGATCAATGTCGTCGATCGTGTAAGATTGTGTTACCAACTCTTAATTTCTGAATGATTTGTCATTTATATGTTGCAATCTTTAAGCATTTATTCTTGATGATCCTCATTGTGATGTTGAATAAAATGACATCTTTGTTAATATTAATATTTGCATGCATCTAGGGGATGCGTGTTATGATATTATAATAAAATTATATAAATTGGATATTTAATATTTTCTATGATTTTGCGTTATTACTTCGATATACTGGACATCATAACTAATGGGAGATTGGAGCTCACCATAGACTTGCAAGTGTCATGCTTGTGCGAGCTTTGATCGTGGTAGTTGGCCGAGTGGGAGAAACCACTCACGCCACCTTGGTAAAAGGAGGTAGTTTCCTAGAAAATAGGCATGCAAATTAAGATGAGGTAATAATCCATTAGTCTTCTGAAAAGACGATCATGATAATATTCGGTCTTTGGGAGGGGGACATCTATCTTGGCCAGCATATGAGATGAAATGGATTTAACCACCAACAAAACGAAATGGCAACTATTTTTCTTGGGGGAGCATCGACATTGAGTTAACAGTACTCCACTAAGACGGAGTCAATAGTTAAAAGATTTGCATCTTGCTGCACAAGAATGTCATGACTAGCGGTTGTGAACATAATAAGGTTTAAGTGTACACTCAAGTAAAAGGCCGACACACAGTTGGAATAACGGATTCTTGCAGAGGGTATTTCGGGGGATACATCCATTCTTATCTGGAAATAAAGGTGCTTATGAATAGAATTCAGTTATGAAGCAAAAAGGGAGAAAGGGGAACAAGCATCATCTTTCTGGAGAGGGAGAAGAGATCTCTAAAAAATTGTCTTCTAGACCATGTGAGAAGACGATTCTCTAACGCTTATTAAAAATATCAACAGTGCCTGTGTGTGGGATCTCAGTCTGGAGGTATTCCGCAGGGGAGAAACCATATAAAAAAAATGATGCTTAACACAAAGAAATGGGGAGGTGCAGTTGCTAATGCTTATTATTAGATCAAAGTCTTGATATCGCTAGATGAGCTTGGGGAAACTATTATGTTATCAGGGACAACAGAGTATAGTTGTCATGGACAAAACTCGAAAGCTGACCCCATGAGTGCGAAGAAGGGAGAATAAAAGGACTTGAGGCATGACGGCATGACAGGAGGAGAAGGCTTTCACCACCGAAATAAGGGAGTGGAATATCATACATGCTCTTGGATAGCAGAACGATGGGTAGAGAAGGTGAGGTGTTGAAAGAGAAGGCCAATTCTGGATAAAATTTATGGCTCAGTAAGAGGTGAGATCATTTTACTCCTTTACTGCGAATAATGGTCATGGTATAGACTTTGTTCATTGCATATAAGCCTTGTTGTCCTTATTTAAGAACTTTATTATCTGGTATCTATTTATAGACCATTGCTTGTTTTGAAATGGGCCAACATACTTAATTGTAGTGTTGTGACTGTGTCTAGCCGATAGGCTTTGAAAATAAAGCTAATTTTCTTTGGCCGAAGACTTAGTCAGCCTTGCGCGTATTTGAGCCAAAAGTTTATTTGTCTCTATGTCATATAAGGCTGAGGTGATGATGTGACATGATAGCACAAGATTATTTAAGATACTAGGATATCTTATTTATTGGCTTCATCTAGACAATCTAGTTTGTGATTAAGTTATGCTGATGAGATTATTGAGGAGATGCCTAAATTATAGGAAGGAATAGATTCCCATTGAAGAGCTAAGGTTATTACGTGAATGATCCTAAGCCAAACCTTCGGTATTAGGTGCTTTCAAGAAGAGGAAACCAGTCGACCTTATGATAAGAATCTTTCTTCTTGTGTTAAACCCTCTCAAGGATGGATATGCTAGGAGACATATCCAACTTCTCTTTTGTTTCAAGATTGAGACTTTTAATCAGCTCAACGGTATAGAAATACTATGAGATGGAAAATATGGACCTTATTATATATGAATGATAGAACTTATTTTAGAACTATGTGTACAAAGGAATTTCGTTATTCCAATACTTGGTATCAATGTCGTAACCAACTTCGAGAAGGGGATGTTGGGAGACCGAAACTCAACCTACATGTCTATTGTACTTGAGATTGTTGTTATAGGTATATGTGACATACTTATATAAAGGATGATAATCATATGAGTTTATACCCTATCCTTATTTGAATGTGAATAAACTTGAGTAGACAAGGAAGTTGGAAGCAATTTATTATCTCTTACGAATCTAACCTATTAAGGTTGAAGGATTGAACTTAGTCAAAGTACTAGCTATGAGAAGTAACGACACTCATTAAAATATATATATATACATATATATCAATGAGGATATTCCTCGGATATCATGCTTATTCATGTTATATGAAATGTGAATTTGAGAAATGCTAAGTCATCTGGGTAAGACTAGAAGTAATTGCTCTTATGTTTTGCTTCACTAATGCTATTATCTTTGGAGAACAAGGATGTTTGATATTTCCATGTATTGGGTTAGAGAAGCTAAACCCTAGTATTGAAACAAGGAGGATATAGGAAATATGTAACTTATGTCAGATATGACATTGTATATATATATGTATATTGATTGACAATGAAAGGTCAAGAAACCATAGAACAAGGCAGGAAGTCTTTATAATACCTTAAGAGATTCTACGATAATGTCGAAACTCGATTTAACGCATCAAGATGTTGGGTATTGAATCTTGAGAGTAAAATGACAGGAAGTCATAAACCCTAGATATTGCAAGGATGCAATAAGGGACTTTTAAAAGGTTGAAATACCTAAATCTTTACATTGAATGAATATCCTAGATTAAGGATTAGTTCTAAGTCAGATTGGCTAGAATGGATTTTCTATACAGACTAGTTGTGTCTTGAGTACCAAACAAAGTAAGTAAAACTATAGGATGAGACACCTTCTAAGATGAGTCAGAGGTGTTTTTCTAGAGGGAATGACCAATCAGAATGATCATACTTAGCTAGAAGGGATCTAGAGTTGTATGGTCAATTGAGTTTTGTAGGACACATCACTAGGATTTAGATGGAGAAACTTGACAGTTCCTTATATCTATACCCTTCGTGAAGGGTTGGGGCGCTTCAAGTTAGGAATTGTGCGGGGGACCACTTGATTCTGCAGTTGGAGGAAAAGCACTTGGATGATGCTCTCCATCTATATCAGAAGACTCACTGAGTCTCATGAAGATCGATATCAACATTCTAGATGTAGTGAACTTCATGTTATGGTTTATGACAGTCAACCTATGAGGTAAAACTATTCTTTTTCCAATTGTAGTTTATGTAATATAAATGGAAAGTGTAAGGAATTCTCTTTGTTTCTAGTTGTGATTACATATGAATTTAAGTTTGAATTTATCTGGAAAAGTTGTACTTTATTCTTGTGCTTATGCAAATGTTTTGAAAAAAAAAAAAATTCTCTCTCATGGTTACTAAGTTTAATTACCTTCTAGTAAATTTTTGAGTTTACTTGAGTATTAAGAGGAGGGATGTTACAAATAGCGTGCTTAGTATTGTTTCTAGATTTG
>VDFB02363129.1:0-155359 GCA_007258455.2 Sequoia sempervirens
GGAATATCACCAAAAGTGACCTATCCTCCTTCCCCCTATGCTATTTCGGTAAAGGTTTGCATGATAGTGCATCATCGGGCTGCCTCTGCCTCTCAAAAGGAGAATTACACTTAGGAGCCTTCGTCTTCTTCCTCTAGAATTTAATTTGCTTTTGCCTCTCATCCTGTTGTGGTGCTCTCGGCTTCTGCCCGTATGCATCTCTTGGGGATTTTGATGGTGCCCACTTGGTGGAAGGCCAAGCATCAAGTGTTTGACCTTTCTGTCTTGCCCACGGTGCCTCGGCCCATCTTGTACACTAGGGGAAGGGTCCCTGTGGAATCGCCTCTACATCTCAACCTCCACGGCGTCCTACTGCTCCTACCCATAGGGTAGCAAATGGGAAGAGGCTCGTCGTTGGGGCACTTGAGTCTACTTCTCTGCCAGTTGTTGTTACCTTTGTCCCTACATCTCTTCCTCCTATTTATATCCAGGATTCACTCCCTCCATGGACAACGATTGTGATGGACACCCCGATGATAGAATAGGAGCTTCTTACTACTCCTCAAGCTACAACCTCTAGCTCTCGAATCCAAAGAAACCACCTTTCACATGGGCATAAGCGTCAGAGGAAGGATCTGGCCACTGTGCAAGTTGCTTTGTAGGAGGAAGGGGAGCCAAAAACTCTTGTCTCGGTGTCTCCTACTGTGTCCTCCTCTTCTGCCCCTTCTTCAGTTCTCGTCATCTTGATCTTGCTTTCGGCTCCCCCTGCGAGTGTGGATGATCCTCACCCTAAAAGGGTGCAAGTGTTCATTGCTCCCTTGGTTGAGCCTCCTCTCTTGATGTCCCTTCCGGACATCCGGCCTTTTCCTAAGCCCATGGATATGTTGAATACCTCGGTGGTGTTCACTGTGGTTTTCTCTGCTTCTTCCTCACCTTCCACTTCCTCAGTGGCAATCTCACATCCCCTGATGAAGTGTAAGTTGGAGGACAACCCTACTTCTAATGGGGGTCAGAATAAGGGATCACCTTCTTCGGAAGTTGGTTCTTCTTTGGCTTGTGTCGTCCTAGTGATGGAGGCAACCTCGACGTCCCCGAAGTTCGTCACAACCCTCAAGTCTCTTAGTGAGGTTGAAAGTGGATCTTGGGCACCTCCTTCATCGCCTACTCAGTTGACACATGGCACTCCTATCAAGTGCATGTTCAACTCGATGGACGATGTCTCGGCTATGTCGGTGATTTTTGCAAAATCAATGACATTTACCTCACAGGAGTTGAACAAAGAAGACCTCGAGGGGCCCTCCTCCTTGGCTCTTGTCGCAGGAGAGTCAGAGGGTGCCCCCCTTATTATCCCGCCCTTCCAAGCTCATCCACCTTCCCCTTATAATGATCTAGATTGGGAGAACGACGACCTCTTGGTTGATGAGGACTAGGAAGACATATCTTCTTTATCTGTGGATTAGATTGTGTTGTGTCTCCCCCATGCTTGTTTTATGTGTTCCTAGAGGACCCTTATCACCCTTGTAGGTGCTCGCATATGGGAGTGTTTTGTGTGGTAAATTTATTCTATTTGTCACATCATTCTTCCTTTGATGTACCTTGATTTTTTGACAATTAGAGATGATGCATTTAAGGGTTGATGCAAGAAGTTGGGTACACAAAAAGCTCAAAAAGTGGATTTTTTTTTGCTGTTTTTTAGAATTTGTCACACTTGGGATGAAAATTTGAGGCACTTACACAATGAATCTTAAAAAAAGTCACTAATACGAAATTTTGAATTTTGAATCTAGTTTCCAAATATGTAGATTATTCAAATACCCAGATTATAGAAATTAAATTTTGATAGGGATCTATAAAAACCACTTTTTAAAAGTCCCTATTTTTTTACCATACCAAGCACGTGTATGGACACCACTTTTTGACCCAAATAAAATTATTTTGCTAATTCCTTTTGGGAAAAGAGAGCTAACAACATGAAGATTGATGTAGAATTTTTTTTGTAATTTTTTGTTGAATATTTTTTATTTATTAAATTTTTATTGGCCGTAATTGTTGTTTTTAAAAAGAAATGTGTACGGACAACATAATTGGACCTAAACTAAACATTTTTTAAATCTTTTTTTCTCATTGTGTAGAGAATTGTCTGAAGTTGTATGCCATATAATTTTTTTTACAAGAAACTTAACCAAAAAAAAAGTTATTAAAAAATAAAAAAGTCTGATATTTCAAGTTTAAGGACTAGTTTGCTTAGAAATTAATTAAAAAAAACATAATCCAATCTTAATAAAATTTATATATTTGGAAATTAGACATCGTGTTCTCTAATGGGTTTTAATTTTATAGATTGATTCAGAAAAAAAGTCCATCAACCATATTGCCAAAGTTGGACATTCTTCTTCAATCTGCCTTAGTTTTTTAGTTGCAGGTCAAAGGCTAAGGCTCGGATTGCCAAGCCTTTCCCAAGCCTAAAACCAAGGCTGGATGTGGGTTGGGAATTCAATTTTTAAATAACACGTACACGTTACTAAAACATGTATGTGTTATTTAAATGAAACACGTACGCATTTCATAACGCATACACGTTATCTAATTACCCGTTGGGTAAAGGTAACATGTATGCATTATATAACACATGCATTCCTAGAATGGAATGTGTATGCATTTCATAACGCGTACGTGTTTTTGATATAGCCATTTTTTCCTAATTTTGTAAATACTGATAAAAACATGTTTTTTCTACAACATTCCTTTTCTACAATACAGACCGAAAGCACCATTTTCTGTGTTTTTTATTGCAAATTTGTCTTGTGCAGGGCATATTCTATTCAAATTGTTGGAAGAGACAAACTGCAAGTTGAATTTTCTGAAGTGGAATAAAGTACAAGAACTTTTTACAAGAAGATTTGGAAAAAGAGAATTTTTTGATGCATTCATGATGTTTTTGTACTTCAGAGTTTAAAGAAAAAAGGATCTTCATACTACATAGTTTTATTTAAATATATGAAGGAGATAGCAATTTGCAAATAGGTTGTATTTGAATCATTTTTTTTGTCATCAAAGAGGGTTTGGTAACCATGGGTGATAAGAAAATACAAAGAAAAAGATGTAGAAAGTTAATGACACCCGAAGAAATTCAAGCAAATAGAGATATGGAGGCAAAAAGACAAAGGGATAGAAGAGAAAGGATTCATCAAATGAAAAATATGCAAGCATCTAGTTCCAAGAATGTTGAAGAGGAAGCCATTAATGATGAAATGAATGTAGATGATGCAAATTTGGAGATGGTGAATTTGGAAGAAAATGCAATTATGGAGACAAACCCAACTATGCCTTCAACTTCAACTTTGAATGATGTGGAAATAGTACATATGCAAACAACTTCAGGTATATCTTCAAATCCACCTCCCAATGATATGGAAAATGCACCTATTCATACAATCCATCTAGGTATGTGTTCAAACCCAAGCTTTGATAATATTGATATTGCTTGTTTAAATGAAGTTGGATACACCATTAATGATATCAATAATTCTAGGGTTGAAACAATGCAAAAACAAAAAAATGATGAAATTATATCTTATGAGAATGCAAATGAGAATGAAATCCCTCATACTGATGAAAATGTGAATGAAATCCCTTTTACATTTGAAGATGAAAATGAAACCCTATGTGTGAATGAAAATGAAACCCCTTGTATGGATGAACCTGAAAATGTTTTTTTTATAATTGAAAGAGATGTGCTAGATAAACTTCATGGTAAAGTTTCTTGGAGACAAATTAGAACTTATGGAAATATAATAAATATATATATATAAATTATAGAAAGAAATTAGGATTCCAATGTCAACTCATGGTGCAATTGATGATAATGTCGAAAATGAGAATAGTGATGAAAAAATTAGGTTTTTTTGTAAAACCAAAAAAGAAAGATGATGTAGTAGAACAAGTCATATCTAGTGTTGCTAATGCTATTGATTTTATAGGTAAGAAAAGTTGATCAAAAGATAAGAATGTGACTCGCCATGCAATAACAACTACTCTAGTTGATAAAGCAGCTTCAAATAAAAGAATGTTAAGTAAGATTAGTAAATGTATAAAAGTAAATCCTAGAACTTTGAAAAGAGTTGCTAAAAGAAGAGAAAGTATTGAAAAAGATCCAATTAATCAATGTTGGAGTTTTAGTGGTAGACTCCCAAGATCAGACATGAAATTAACTAATGAAATTAAATCTTTAATCAAAAATTTGTGGCATGATAATACAAGAGTATCACCTAACATTAGAAATGTCTTAAAATTAAGGGTGGGTTCAAAAATTTGTGAACCTCATCTAAAGCATCTCTTAGATATGACTCAAACTGAATTATATAAAAAAAATTTAGATGCTTCAATCTTACCATTGAATATTAATATAAGTCAAAGATCATTCGAAAAGTGTAAACCTTGGTATGTTAGAATTAATAAGCAACGAATCTCTTGTTGTTGTAAGACCCATGTACAATTTCGTTATTATTATGATAGTTTTCAATATATACGATGCACTTTACATGCTAACCAAATTATGCAGGACATTTGTGGTATTCATATGCCACCTGAAAGAATCAAATATTTTATTGCAGGTTTGTTTTGTGAACCATCTAATGGAAACTTATTTTATTTAAAAACATGTATTTATGGAGAATGCGATAGATGTGGTAACTTTTCATTATTAGGAAAATGTATGCATGAAAGTAGTTTAGATGAATTTGGACAAAAAATAGTGGATGTAAAAAAATTTAAAATGTTGAGTATTCTTTGAAAGATGGAAAAACTGGAAAACGTTGTGAGCTAATTGTGGAAAAATTTAGTGTGCATGCATTTATTAATGAATTTAAAGATAAGATTGTACCTAAATATGTTCAACACTCTCAGTATGCTCATTGGCTTGATAATCAATTTGGTTCATGTAAAAACACATTCCCAATTAGAACTATATTGTCAGTTGTTGTTTTTGTTGAAAATTATACTCTTGCTCCACAAGAAGAAATTCAATCATAGTATTATAATTCTATGCATTTAGCTATATTTTTTCACATTGTTTATAGACATGCAGATGATAGTACAGAAGATAATAGAAATTTTTTGAGAGAGTACCATTTTTATGTAAGTGATAATCGATTGCATTCATCTGAGTTTGTTCAATATTGTTTTGATATATTTTATAAAAAATTAAAAGAGAGAGGAATTCAAATGCTATAACATCTCATATGGTCAGATAATTGCATGGGTCAATTAAAAAATGCTAGAATGTTTTATTGGTTATGTAGACTTCATAAAGAAAATAATATCTAGCACATATGGAGTTTTTTTGAAGCTGGTCATGGTAAGGGAGAACACGATGGAGCAGGTGCATGTGTGAAAAGAGCTCTTGCTAGAGAGAAACTAAAATTTGAGGATGCTGCAAAATTTAGAGATGCGCGTGCAATTGTAGATTGGTGCAATACCAAATTATCTACAAGAACAAGTGAGAGCTCAATAATTCTATGCCTCTTTTGGTTAGTTGAAGAAAATGATATTTTTTCTCGACAAGATTGTTAAACAATTAATAGATCTGCAAAATGGCATTCGTTTAAGAGTTCAAATGCAAACACATGGACAATATGGAAAAGGGAGTTGGCATGATTTTGTCAATTTTGTATTGCAGGTGATTGGGAGGCATGTGAAAATACGGAATGGGTCAAACAATGGCAACAAAGAGCCTTAACGCCTACATCGACACATGTTCAACACAGAACGACAATTGAAGATAATCAAGTTTTTGCATCAGATCATTATGATCATGTTTCAGATCTTGTACAAGAAGGTACATTATTTATTGAGTTGAATTTTATATGTATGCATGTTTAATATATGTAAATTAAATATAAGTCACTCCTTATTGAATTTTTTATTTATTTTTGCAGGACATGTGTATGTTGTTGTTGCACTTGAGGGGAATGAAGAAAAGACTGAGTACTAGTTGGCTAGATGTGTTGAGAGAAAACATAAGTTGGTACATCCTAGAGTGGATGATGACAACTTTGAGTATCCAACTGGTTCAGTGGTTGTTGTTGGCACCTGACTTTGAAAATATTTGATGAGAAAGAATGGATTGCCTGCATTTGAAGATTATGAAAGACATAAGAAGATTATACATTATTCACATTTGATTTTGGCAACCAATATAAAACTAGTTAGATATCAAGGGAGGCCTGCTAATAAAGTTTTATGGAAACTTTCAATGGATGATCATGAGACAATCATAGATGCATTACAAAAAAGGGAGGATGCAGATGGTACAACAAAGTAAATAAATATTGGTAAGTATATAGTTGTATATATATTTAATTGATATATATATTTGTCTTTAATAGTCATTTCCTAATTAAAGTTTTATATCATTTTTTGTTTCAAGTCTCCCAAAATTAGATGCTTTACAAAAAAGAGAGAAGATACATATATTACAATGGAATTCAAATCTAGAGACAGCTAACTATATATATAGTTCTAGATACATTTTATTGATAGTATAAATATAAAACTAAATTTAATTCATTGTCATTTTATAAAAAGTTTATAATTGATTTCATATCCCCTTAAGCCATTCTCTTAAAACCCCTTAAGTCATCCTATTATGTACCATTAATCCATCCTCTTGCATCCCCTTAAGTCTCTCTATTAATTCCCCTTAAGCCATTATATTAGGACCCTTAATCCATATCCTCGTATCTACCCTTAATCCATCCACTTGTATCCCCTTAATTCACTCTCTCAACACCCCTTAAGCTATCCTCTTAGGACCCCTTAATCCATATCCTCGTATATCTACCCTTAATCCATCCACTTGCATCCCCTTAAGTCACTCTCTCAACACCCCTTAATCTATCCTCTTAGAACCCCTTAATCCATATCCTCGTATATCTACCCTTAATCCATCCACTTGCATCCCCTTAAGTCACTCTCTCAACACCCCTTAAGCTATCCTCTTAGGACCTCGTAATCCATAGCCTCGTATATCTACCCTTAATCCATCCACCTACATCCCCTTAAGTCACTCTCTCAACACCCCTTAAGCTATCCTCTTAGGACCCCTTAATCCATATCCTCGTATGTCTACCCTTAATCCATCCACTTGCATACCCTTAAGTCACTCTCTCAACACCCCTTAAGCTATCCTCTTAGGATCCCTTAATCCATATCCTCATATATCTACCCTTAATCCATCCACCTGCATCCCCTTAAGTCACTCTCTCAACACCCCTTAAGCGAACCTCTTAAGACCTCTTAATACATATCCTCATATATCTACCCTTAATCCATCAACCTGCACCCCCTTAAGTCACTCTCTCAACACCCCTTAAGCTATCCTCTTAGGACCCCTTAATCCATATCCTCGTATGTCTACCCTTAATCCATCCACTTGCATCATCTTGAGTCACTCTCTCAACACCCCTTAAGCTATCCTCTTAGGACCCCTTAATCCATATCCTCATCTATCTACCCTTAATCCATCCACTTGCATCCCCTTAAGTCTCTCTAGGGTTCATGAGATGCTTAGAATAACAAATCTATATGGGTTAATGGTTTAGGGTTCATATCCCAATCTCTAGGTCATATGGTTTAGGGTTTACGATTTCTAGGGTTCATGAGATGCTTAGAATAACAAATCTATATGGGTTAATGGTTTAGGGTTCATCTCCTAGTCTCTAGGTCATATGGTTTAGGGTTTACAGTTTCTAGGGTTCATGAGATGCTTAGAATAACAAATCTATATGGGTTAATGGTTTAGGGTTTTTCTCCCAGTCTCTAGGTCATATGGTTTAGGGTTTACAATTTCTAGGGTTCATGAGATGCTTAGAATAACAAATATGTATGGGTTTTAAGGGTTTAGGGTTCATCTCCTAGGATTTAGGTCATATAGTTTAGGGTTTAGGGTTTAAAGTCATTCTCTCAACTCTCCTTAATCCATAATCTTGCATCCCTTAAGTCACTCTCATAATTCCCCTTAAGCCATCCTCTTAGGTCCTGTTAAGCCATATCGTAAAGTTCATGATATGCATCCCCTTAATCCACCCTCTTACATCCCTTCAAGTCATTCTATCAACTCTCCTTAATCCACCCTCTTTCATCCCCTTAATCCACTCTCTTACATCCCTTTAAGTCATTCTATCAACTCCCCTTAATCCACCCTCTTACATCCCTTCAAGTCATTCTATCAACTCCCCTTAATCCACCCTCTTACATCCCCTTAATCCACTCTCTTACATCCATTTAAGTCATTCTATCAACTCCCCTTAATCTACCCTTTTACATCCCTTCATTCTATCAACTCCCCTTAATCCACCCTCTTGCATCCCCCTAAGACATCCTCTTAAAGGACCCTTAAGTCATATCCTCTTACATACCCTTAATCCACAATATTGCATCCCTTAAGTCACTCTCATAATTCCCCTTAAGCCATCCTCTTAGGACCCGTTAAGCCCCTAGGGTTCATGACATGCATCCTCTTAACTTTCCATCCTCTTAAATCTACTTAAGGCATTCTCTTAAGGCCCCCCTTAAGCTATATATCCTCTTAGGTCCCCTTAATCCATCCTATGGAAAACATCATTTGAATTTGAATGGAATTTACTATATATTATTCTTTTCTTGCATGAATTTTTTACTTAAATGACTCATAAAAATTATAGTTAGTTTACTTACATTAATTATTTTTGTAGGTTCTCATCAAGTCGGTCTACCATGTGATTGTCACTGAAAAAAATATTTTATCAAGAGACTATGTAAATATCAATTTTTGGTCTTCACGTAAAAGTTGATAAGCTTTAATTGTATGTACATGCACATATATGTTTCATCATGTTATATAGTTGTATTAAACATCAATATACATTATATATGTTTGTTCGATGTATGAACTTCAATGAGCTTATTAGTCACTTTTTAAATATCTTGTTCCAATTTTATAGATTATACATTTCATGTCTTGTATTTACCACATTGAATATAATTGTTCAATTGTATATATTATACATTTTATACCTACAAGGAGATATATTTTTGTTTATTGATTCAAATATTTGCTAGAATTGGAAAATAGTTAAAATTACCTATCCTTAATTTATTATGTACATATTATCTAAACTATTTAAGGAATGTTTTAATTTTTCACCTAACCATGTGATAAATTATATATATGAAATTTGATTCTAGATAATAATTTATATAGTGCATGTATTACTTGAAAATTAGATAATTTATATCTATACATACATGAGAGCATATAATCATCAAAATGAACATAACACGATCATAATTGACTGCATATATAATCATCATGTATTAAAGTCAACTAATATAAATAAACACAAATATGATAATAACATGTTCAAAATAAAACTCGAGATAGATAGTCCATAAAATTTATATGTCAAGATGTATATGTCAAGTCCAACACATATATTTAAATAAAACTCTAGAGATCTATAGTCCATAAAATTTAAAACCATCTAACTATTAGGTTGATTGGTCATATCAAGTCTCCTCTTTGTTCCATGTCAACTAGATGTACCTACATCATGCTGGAAAAGAGTACATGAAACTTGAAATTAGATTTCAAGTTATTTAGAAATTTTGATATAATTAAACATATTTAAACTTAAAAATATAAACTTTTTGATAAAAATAAATTTAATTAAATATATCTAGTAAATACAATAAAAATGATTTTTAGTATGCATAAATTACCATATGATCATGTGAATCTACTAAAACATTTTGTTCAACGGGTAGCATAACTGTCAGTTGAGAAGATTCAAATGCCTAATCTACTATATCCTGCATATTCATATAAAGCAAACAATATGTTAAAACCTCAAATATATATATATATTTAAAAGGTCCGTAAAATTGTATAGGAGATTTAGTAAAGTTTACAACCTCGAATGATATGACCTCATGATCACACACCTGAGATTTCCCATGTATAAATGTCGATGACGTCTCAGGTGTGCCCGCCATGGGTATCTTATGAAATCCTTGCATGTATAGATGTACAACAGTTTGTATAGATCATTCACACATATGCATGTAAATGAACAAATTAAATTAGATCTATGATGTGTATTTAATTTAAACTTAACAAAATTTTGAAAGCACACACTTGAGCTGATGATGTCTCAGGAGCGCTCACTACAGCTTGAGGTTGGTCAGTACTAGGTATCGTATGACCTCCCTGCATCTAGATATAATATTATATTATATCAATTCACACATGTGTATAAATTCAAATTAAAAATTAGATATATCCACACAAATTATTTAATATAAATTGGTTCAAGTACATGTCCAAAAGGTGAGCCCATATCTACAACACTTGACATATAGACTATAACACCCCTCTGTTTTGGCTCTTTTGTTCAGCAGTGTTCTTCCTTTTTATGTTGTTTCTGTTTTGATGTGACTTTGGAACTTGGTTACTTTTGACCGCTATCTGTTAAGTGATGTGAATGTTATATTTTAATGTGATGTTATTTTATTCTGATGTTATCTTTATGGCATGTTTTGGATTAACTTAGAAGATATTTGATTTAATGATGTTTTATGCTTGTGATCATATCATTGATGTTAGATGTGTGTGTTAGTGATATTTTATTGGTGAAGGGGATGGGATTTTATCACTCGCTTGTGAGTGCCCTACGATTATGATATTTCCTCTTCACGGTGTATTTGATCATATTATATATATATGCATGTTGATGTACTCTTTGTTCATAGGTTGACAGGTATATGACATCGACTCCACCTAGTTCACAGGTTTGAGCATGTCCATTGACCAACGTAAATCAATTAGGAGATAGTAGCTAGGTTTTTCGTGCCAAGTTGTCACCCTAGTCATAGTGTGTCGTCAGGTTGTTGTCGAGTTAGTTGTTTTAATTTGGTTCATTTCACCTTAAGTATTTATTTAATTTCAAATTATAAAGGTTATTAAATAGCTTGCATAGTTAAATTTATGTTTAAATGTATTTAGTTGCAATGTTGAAACGTTATTTATTTTATTGATTGATTTGATTTAATTAATAAAATTAGATTGAGTTTATTGACTAATTGGATTAATGGTGATATATTAAATGAGATTGTTGTTTTTGGCATTATTGTATATTATGATTTAATTAAAATAAAAGTAAAAATCATGTTTGGATAGTTAGAGTTAAATTAAAATAAATAAATAAATGAAAATGTGTTTTTTTAATTTCACTTTTGAAAATTGTTGATAAAGTAAATTATTTTCAAAGATTGTATTCTTTTGGTTTTAAAGAATTTTGAAAAATGCATGAGTTTTGAATTAGAAATTAGAAATTTGTTTTAAATTTAAAATTGGAAATATCCTCCAAATTTTGCAATAAATTTAGTGGGTGGGGATATTTTAGGGGTTTGACCAAAATTGGGGAAACTCTATTTGGAGGAATTGCTATTTCATTTTGGTTTTTAATTTGAAAATTGTGGAAGAAAGGAGGAGCAAAGATTTGGCCTTTTTGTTCTTGGAATCTTGAAGAAGCAAGGGGATTTCTTGGTGGGCTGGAAAGAGATCTAAAAGCACCAATTGAATCCTTCTATTTGTGGAGAAAGAAACCAAGTTCCTCTTTCATTTCTGTTTTTCTTTTTGGAAATAAGTTTCAAATTTTCTTTATGCTGTTAGTAAAATCTTTAAAAATATTGTTTGATTGAATGCAAACCCATGGGAATTTGTTTTTAAACTGGCAATAGAATTTGTAAGGGATCAAATGAAGAGTTTAAACTTCCCTGTTCATTTTGAGGAAAACCCAGAATTTATACCATGCTATTGTGTTCAAAATCTTTCTTCTTAGTTTCTCCCGTGAAAATTTTCTCAATCTGTGTATAAAATGGAAAAATATAAATATATATGTATATGGGAAATATATATATATATATATATATATATATATATATATATATATATTCATATTCTGTTTAAGATTAGAAATTAATCTTCTTTCTATGAAAAGTTCTGTGAAATTTTATAAAAATAAAATAACCATGAAAAATTCTATCATGTTCTATTTTGGTTTTTGTTTACCTATAGTAGGGGATTATTTTGTTAGTTTTAAATTAAATAAAATTTTATATTTTTTTCAGTGGTTGGGCGCTGCCCACAGCCACCCCCCCATCCATGGAGACACTGGTTGTGCAACACTCCCCATGGTTGGGGAGGGGCTGTGTAGCAACCACCACAGGGGTTGCATCCCCTGTTAGGGGCTGTGTAGCAGCCACCATAGGGGTGCATCCCCTGTTGGGGGTTGCGCTACAGCCAAAAGGCTTTTGCCTTTTTTTTTATATAATTTATTTTTATTAAAATTTAGTTTTAATTTTTATATATATTATATTATATATTCAATATAATATATATTATATATTGTAATGTTATATTATATATATATATAATGTATATATACTATAATATTTATAATTATTTAATTATATATATAATATATATGTGTTATATATATATTTATATATAATATGTATATATTGTGTGTGTATATCTAATGAACATATTATTCTTTTTATGTTTCAATAATTTGTAATATGGAAATTTTTAAGTAGCTGATTTAAAATATGTTTAAATAATTATATATTTAAACATATACATATTTATATTTGCATATATATAGACATTAAGTATATATATTCTTTTATATGTATATTTAATATATAGTTAGATTCAAATATAGATTATTTTATGATGTATATTTAAAGGTGAATATTATAATCAAATGTTTTAATTAAAAGTTGATTTTGTAATCAAATGATTTATATAAAAGTTGATTTATTTAAAGTGGACGTTGGAAGCAAATGGTTTATTTATAAAGATGATTTTATTCTTATCTATTAATGAGCAAATAGAATTAAAATATTAAATTTAAATTTATCAATGGCGTCAAGTGATTTGTTTTATTTTGTGTACGAACGAATAATGCTAATTATTTAAATTGAATTTTTGTACTATACCAGTGCTTGGCTTGGGTTTAGGAAACTCGAACGTTAGATTATTTATATTGTTTGAAGTGGTTGCTAGCTATGTTTGATCATTCTCGATGTTGTGCAAATTGAGTAGATGTCATGAAGTCTTCCAGATAGGGTTTCATTTAATTGTATGGGTTTTCGTTATGATAGTCAACCTTTGGATTGTCTTGGGATTTGTGCCTCCTTGGGATTAGGAGGGGGTTATGTGGTTGTGCCTCCTTTGAAAGGAGTGGGGTTTTTACTTTTGTTTTCCTCTAGTGTTTGGAGTGAGCTTCCTTTACCTATTTCCTCCTTGGATTGGAGAGGTCATCTTTCTAGTTTACCCATTGGATTGTGGTTTTGTATCGTGTGTGTTGTCAATAGGAGAGTGGCTCTTTGTGGGGGTCCGGAACACAAAGGGGTGCCAAGGTAACTCACCTAGGGTTTAATCAAGTGATAATTTAAAAGAAATTAATTGGGCACTTTCACACTAATAAGGATAATGAATGCCTCTCTCATGAAGCATGTATTTGTTAAGGCTCGAGATGAGACAAGACACATAGTTTTGCATGAGGGTCCGGCGGCCGGTAGAGGCAAGCCAGGGTAACCCAAGATGGGGGTATAGTAGCCTAGGAAGGTTGAGCTAGGGTAACTCATGGAAATTTATGTATGGCACTCTACCTATGTCAACAGTTAGTCAGATATTGTGTGGTATTCAAATGATGTTCATGATCATTGTTCTCTAGAAGCATTGTAACCTTTGTGTTAAGTGTTTTGTGATTGTAGTGGTTTCAATTCAGTTATGTTTTAGCCTATGTCTTGAGGTAGATGGCCTTGGTTAGGAATTCCTGGTTACTATCTCCTAGCACGGGGGGTGAGCCTTCGGGTATCACATGGTTGGGTGGAACGTGCACCTTAATTCGTTGGGTTGTCTTCTTGTTCGTGTGGACGAGATTTCTAGTTGGAGAGCTCGTGGGATCTAGTATCATGGCATGCTTTATCCTTTTAGTTGTATATTGTATTTCGTTACCCCTCATTTGTTATCAAGGTGGAATTTGTAATTTGTAATCATGCTTATTGGATTTATCTCATTCGGGGAATGAGTGTTGTAATCATGTTGTAAATTATATTATTGGAATCAAGTGGTACCTCATATTCTTGATGTAAATTATTATGTATGGAATGTATGTGAACTTAAATTGTTAAGTATTTAAATGTTATGTTTAATTCATGTTTCTCGTTTGGGTTTATGTAACTCAATCTCATAACCTTAGGGGTTGTTGGCAATTGGTTGGTGATCTTGCATGTTAATTGTTCTTATTTAAAAAAATAAAAAATTAGTTCGTTTGTGTAGTAAGTTGCAACTTCCCCTAGGGTTGCATGGCGGGGCATTACATAGACATGATGATCATATTGAATTTCAGGCATCATTTGATCATGCGTCTACACCAAACACTTATTGAATTAATATTATATTATATATATAATTTGATATTATTTATATGAATTTTTCACATTTCAAACTTGAATTAAATTTAAGTTCAAAAGATGAACATACCTATGTAGGATGATCCTCATATAGTAAATTCATGTATGACTCTGTCCCAGATGCATGTGGGTCACCTTAAGTGGATTCCTGAATATCCCTATAGCTCAAGCCTCCATGCTCTCTATTGGCCACTTCAGTCGCCGCATGTGCAGTATGATGAGTGAGATGTACTGAAAGTAAACTCAATGCTCCTAATGTCGATAACATGGTCTACTACTGAAATTTAGCGGGAACACCAGGAGAAGGAGGAGGAACAATAGGATCAATTAAAGCATGTCGTTGAGGATCAACACGTGCTCCTCGTCTATGTTGGGGCATGCCACGCCCAACTCCCTAAAATGACCTCATATCAAAATAGTTGGGTTTTCTACCCAACTCAAACTCATCCCGTAACTTTCTCAAAAAGTATAGGGGCACCTCACAATTTCCATGTGGTGGATTATCAAACACCATCCACCATCTATCCCAAAAATGTGTAGTTATTTGCAGGTTCCTACACTATAAAATTGAAATTCATTTTTTGGTTGGAGGAATTGGTTGGTTTGTTTGGGGGTTAATAAAATATTGGCACATGGCTTGTTTGGTAATTTTAAGGTCATTGATTTCTTTGTAGGACAATCCATCTGCATAGAATTGTATCCTCTCTTCTCTCTATTGATGGAACCTATCTAGGTCCGCATCAATGGATCGAATAGAATCGACAATAGTTTGCATCATAGATGCAAACCGTGCAAGATGGGGAGGGATTCTAGGCTCATTTTTTATAAGATCTATATTTGCTTGAATCACACTAAGGTTTGCTCGGATGCTCTCTCTTAATTGATCCTCATCTACTACAGGGGGAGTGGGGGGTTACGCGATGGAGAGTCTGGAGGTGTGGGGTTTTGTTTTGGTAGTGGATCATTTGGATGAATTTGTGGATTAGGCATAAAATCCTCTAAATTAAATTCTGGATCCATGAGAGCAATTAAATGGCAACTGCATGTTAAACAATAAAAAAATATATATCAACAAACTAATTAAATAATGCACACAATTTGAAAGTTATTTAAAAATTACATTGAATGTGCACAAATTCAAAATACATTTCATTTAAAGACCATTTGATTTATAACATTAAAAATCCATAGCATGTACACACATTAAATTGAGTCTAGTGTGTGGTTGTTAATATGAAGGGTAGAAATGAAATTAGGGGGTTTTATTAGAACCCTATTCAAATGCATGCACTATGTCATTGGTTTATTAAGTGAATCCCCTAAAAGAAGGCCCCATAAACTCATTTTAGCTAGAAATCACTTGATAATTAAACTATAGCCAAATTTGATGATCTATACATTAATTGATTTATTTAAAAATAAATAAAACCCCATGGATTAAGGTAAAGAATTAAGATTTATTTAAATAAATCACCATCAAGGTAAAGACTTAAGATTAAGTTAAAGGACTAAATAATGAAAAATAAGACACATGTAGATATATAACTTTGATTTGTGAAATTGGGTGTTAAAATAGGAGGTTAGGGGTTGTTTAGAGTGCCTTCTATTACATATACAAAGGTGGAAAAGAGAAGGAAAGGTCCCCAAGCTAATTTAGGTTATGAACAACTCAAGAATGAGTGTCAAAATGGGTAAATGATGAAAACCATGTAGTTTAATTCAAGTAAAAATTATACTAGATTCTATTTATATATTGGGATTATTGTTCTAGACAAGGGTGCTCAATGGAGCTCATAAATATCAACCCTATCATTAATTAACTAATTCATCAATAAGTAATTTATTCTTCTAAGTTTTTATGGGTCTAGAGCTTTATCTTTTGGGGTGAGGGGAAGTTTACTCATAGGTGTGGTTGTTTCCCAACAAGAGTATATCTATAGAGCTAAGGTATATCGAACAAGAATACATGTAAATTAATCAAGTATGACATAGAATTTAATTTAAAATTCCGATGACATAAATTGATTTATCTAAATTTTCAAATTTCATGATAAGAGACACAAGTTCTCTATAGTGGGACAAAGTAGTTAAGAAGAAATTATAAGTTTAACAAGTTAACACTAATTCATAATCCCATTCATTGTTTTCAAAGAATACTAAAGATAAGAATGAAAAATTAATAGTTCATACATGTTCAAAGGGACACATAGATATATGCTAGTACCTAATTGCAATGTACAAAATAAACAAAGATGAGCTTGAGCTCTGTTCACCAAATTTTGAGAACTTGTTTGATCCCCTTAAGAAATTTCATATTAGGACCCCTTAAGACATCGATTTATGATTTAGGGTGATAAGATGGCTTAAGGGGATATATACATTCTAGTAAGGTCCTATGACAAAATGGTCCATGGCTTAAGGGAATAAAATTTGGTGGAGTTGCCTAAGGCAACCAAATTTCATTTTAAGGTCCTACGACAAAATGAATGCTTTAGGGTTTAGGGTTTAGATTTTAGAGTTCAGGATTTAGGGTTTGGGGAACTTAGGGTGAAGTTTGGGTGGCTCTTGGAATAATGGACTTGCAATTCAGTGAGCAACATTTTCTTGTGGAACAGTTGATTGAGATAGCTCTTGTTTCCCAACAAGAGTATATCTATAGAGCTAAGGTATATCAATTGTGAATACATGTATTAATCAAGTATGACATAGAATTTAATTAAATCCGAGGACATAAATTGATTTATCTAAATTTTCAAATTTCATGATAAGAGACACAAGTTCTCTATAGTGGGATAAAGTAGTTAAGAAGAAATTATAAGTTTAACAAGTTAACATTAATTCATAATCCCATTCATTATTTTCAAAGAATACTAAAGATAAGAATGAAAAATTAATAGAATACATGTTCAAAGGGACACATAGATATATGCTAGTGACCTAATTGTAATGTACAAAATAAACAAAGATGAGCTTGAGCTCTATTCACCAAATTTTGAGAACTTGTTTGATCCCCTTAAGAAATGTCATATTAGGACCCCTTAAGACATAGATTTATGATTTAGGGTGATAGGATGGCTTAAGGGGATCTATGTCTAGTAAGGTCCAAGGACAAAATGGTCCATGGCTTAAGGGAATAAAATTTGGTGGAGTTGCCTAAGGAAACCAAATTTCATTTTAAGGTCCTACGACAAAATGAATGCTTTAGGGTTTAGGGTTTAGATTTAGAGATTTGATGACATGATTTCAAAATATCTATATGTCAAATAAAAAATGTAAGAAACCTCCAAGGAGACCTAATTTATGACACTACACAATGTGATAAAGATGTTTTAGGTTTACGTTTAGGGTAAATAGGGTTTTAGGTTTACGTTTTAGGGCTAGGTCCAAGGATTAACCTAGGTAAATTAGTTTTTAGGGACCTATGGTTTTTGGAACCTAAGGTTTCTAGGGTTTTGAATTATAATTTTTAAAAAAATTGTCTAGTTTAGGTTTACTTTTTATGGTTTTCGATTTACAATTTAACGTTCTTTGTTTCATTGATGTTTTTGGATTTTTAAATGAAATTTAAAAACTATAAAATATTGAACAAAAAAAACTAAACAAACAAAAATTAAATACCAATTACAAAACAAAAATGCAAGATATAAAGCAAAAAAAGGTAGAATTCAACCAACCTGGAGGTCACTGAGGTCAGTTGTGTCGACGGGAGGAGGTGGCAGTGAAAATTTTCTTCGATCAAGGCCTTTGAAACGCGTACGTGATCTGGTCTCTCCTTGTCTGGCGCGAACAAAAACTTGCAGTTAAAATGAATACACAATCGCTAATTTAAAAAAATAAATACATCTAAGAAATGCGTATGTGTTTGAGGCTCGTGTACCTGATGTAGAACACATACACATTCAAATTTAGGCTTAGGTACTCGATCCGTAATGTGTATGCATTTTTTGAAAATGCATATGCATTTTGTGCGAAATTTTTTGTTTTGGCCGAAACTTCCTCTCTTCGTGTACCCAACTTCGTGCTTTTACCCCAAAGTGTTGGGGGGATTTAGGCCTCCCTTTCATGCTTACCCAATTTTTTATTTTTTATTTTGTTTTCACGTACTTTTCTTCACATGGTCTGATATAGTAGGAAATTGATGATAGTTCATATATATATTATATTATATCTATCTATTTATATCTATGAGTAGTTTCTACCCAAAAATATCAGATCCTCTTATCTCTTGGTTTCTCCATCTTTTCTTATGTTGTGTTCTTGTATTTCTCTCTTCTTTGCTCACTTCATGATTTTGTGGTGCCTATGTGTTGTCCCTCACATGTGTGACAAAATTTCCACAATTACATCTTGTCATGTATTATGGACCACAACATCACTTTCTTTTCTCTCCTTAGGATGTCACCTACCTTTGTGTTTAACACGCACCATCCTAACGGGGAGCTATCATACTACTTCAATTTTTTAAAGGTGTATTCGGTGACCAATGAATCCCTCATTGAAAATCCTTTATTTTAAAAAACTGTATTCTTCAACAAGGACCCCTAGCGGAATTTTACTTTCATCACTGATTCATAAAGAAAGAATCTGAAAACTTTCCTTTGAGAAGGGAGTACTTTTTTTGATGAAGAAGTCTAAAAACTTTCGCTTGAAAGGGAGTATTCTTCATTTTTACTTCCTTGATGAAAGAGATCTTTCGAAAGGATTCCTTGATGCTAGAATCGTTTGTAAAAAATATTGTCTTTCAAACAAAGTGTCCCTTGAGTGGACCTCTTTTTCTTTTGAAAGGTTTCTAAGGGACCCCTTTGAAAGCTTCTCCTTCAATTATTGACTATCTACGTGAATTTGTATCTACTTGTGTGGCTTTTTTCTATCTAACATGTTTTATCTGTGGATTAATATGTTGCTTTGCAGGACCTACGAAGCTGCTTTTTCAATCGAGTTTGAAGGACCGATCACCTCGAGATTTCCTTGTAGGACTGAGCACCTATGAGGGCCTGTCATACTTTACGAAGCTTTTCACATCTAGCCTCCCTCAAGACCGAGCACCTATGGCACCTCCTTTGTAGGATCGAGCACTTGCAAAGCCTTTTGTTCACCTTTTATAGATCCAAGGATCTGCAACACATTTTTTTCAGCTCTCTCCTTAGGACCGAGCACTTGTGGAACCATCTCCTCTTCTTGTTCTTTCGAGTGTGCCAGATTGTGATCTACTTCCTTGATAGTTTAGGTATACATTTCTCAGCTTTCACTCTACTTTACCATGCATTCATTGCCACTTATGCTCGCTAAAGTGGGGGAAAAATGTAATGGCATGAATTTTCACCCCTTGCAAATTCCTTGTTTATGCACCTCTTACCTTAAACAAATTAAAATCGATGATGTTATTCCACGTCTTTCATTCACTTCCCATCCACTTGGTAGTTTTTTATTTTTTCGGGGACACTAGCACGACACATGGACGTCTGTGTGGTGCATTGTCATCCTAATAGGATTCCTACCTCTGAAATCTACAAAGGCATTACAACTCTCCATTGGTGATGAAGTGTAATGTTTTTTCACCCTTGACCGACCTCGAATGACTCCTTTGCCTCCAATTTCATCTTCAAATTGCTCTCATTCATTCTCTTCAACTTCTTGATCATTTAGACATTGGACAACTCTTTCTTCACTCTCTTCACATCATTTTCACAACATTCTCACCTCCATTGAAGCAACAAGTTGGTGTTTTGCGGACTCAATCTCTTCATTGTTGTGGCAACATCAACATTTTCAAGCTTGTGAGCTCACTCCTCCCATTTTCCTTTAGTGCATGTGGTTGAAGGTGATATTTTTCCATTTTCCATTCACTTAGCATTATTGTATTGTTTTCGTAGGATATTGTTGTTTAGCATAGTGCATAGTACTTCCATTTCAATACCTCTCTTTATCATATTTCTCTATTGTTGTTATACTAGTTGTCCATGGAGGTCGGAATACCAAAGCAAGGGACTAACTTCGGCAGTCCTCTATACATAGCCACAACATTTTTTTGTATTGTGTGTGTAGGTTTCTCGTGGAGTGAAGACTTTGAAGATATTAGCTCATGGGTAGGAAGCTCAGCTTTCCTCACCCTCTTTTTGTCAATTCATAGATTAGATAAAGTTAAAGTATTCTTCTTTCTATTCAATATTTTAGTTACTTTTGTTTTCTATTATTACATTTAAATCACATATGTTAGGTCGTTAGTAGGTTCCCTTAGTTTTAAGGCTATACTTTATAGTTTTTTTCCATGCGGAAGCCAACACCCCACTGAGATGTCAGCATGTTGTGTTGTCATCCATGTCCCACATTGTAGTCCTTTGTTGGTGAGTTGTCTAAGTGGCAGTCCGGACTTTGTAAATCTGCTCCCCTGACTTCCTAAACCTTTCGAGTTGATACAAGGAAAGAGGCAGACCATTTGTTCTTCCTTTTGACCCCCTTAAACATCAAACCTATCTTAAGCAATCCCTTAGCGTGAGGTAGATCAGGACAACTAATTGTTCTAGACCCTCCCATG
The DNA here is from genome assembly GCA_007258455.2 of Sequoia sempervirens. Classification (NCBI taxonomy): domain Eukaryota; kingdom Viridiplantae; phylum Streptophyta; class Pinopsida; order Cupressales; family Cupressaceae; genus Sequoia; species Sequoia sempervirens. Next base: position 21,038 of record VDFB02363129.1, read on the forward strand.
ACCTGGGGTCTTGAGTAATTGGTTCCCCTCCTCTATAGTAGTTACCTCTCACGCTCTCTTGGAAAATTTTGATTTATAACATCAAGTGCATGTGAATTTGTCTCTTCTTTAGTTTCCTTCTCTATATTCTTCTTCTTGCTAGAATAACCATCTTGTTGATTGAAAATATTATCAAATGAAATTGAAAATGGAAGAGTTAGTTGTTCACTTCACATAATATTTGACATTGGTCAAGTCAAAATTGTAGGTGTGATTCATCCCACATAATTACATTTGATCCCTTATTTTTTCTAAAGTGGCATTCCTCTATTAATGATGTTTAACAACTAGCAGTTACACCAGAAGGAGGTGCAAGGGTTACACCAATAGAAGATTATATATAAGTTAATATGTTAAAGAGTGCAATTTAATATGTGCATAAAAGATACAATTTAATTTACAATATCTTATGTATAGAATAGTATTTTTTATGTATACAATTTTTAAATACAATCTTAACTTAAGATTGATGATTTTTCTTCAAGCTATCATTTCTTCCTGTGAATTTTGTTTCATACTTTATTAGTTTGTTTATTTAAAAATACATGATACATTTGAGTGACTTATATTGCACTCACTCAAACTTGTAATATATATTTTATCTTATGACCAAGTTCAAAAGTAAACCTGACATGCGATGAGATTGTGACATAAAAGTTTATAAAGTACATTTGAGTGTGACCTATGTTTACAAATAGGTAAACCAACATATTTAATGGTAAACCAACTGCCATTTAATGGTAAAATCCTCTAAAATATTAGGTAAAAGCCTCCAATATCTCACTTATCACATAAAAGCTAGATAAATATTGATTGGACAACTGGATGGGAATATTTTATTTCTAGTATTTTTTGTCAATTTGATGGCAAATTCTTTTTTCATTTGCATTGATTTACGTTTTAAATTATCTGTATTCAAATATTTCATAATCAAATAATACTTAATTTCTTTAAAGAAAAAATCTAGATTTATCTAAAATTATTTAATTCCATTATTTAGCACTTATTATTAATTGCTTAATCTATCCAAATGTAACTAGAATTTGCAGTGCATCCATGCCCAAACACATACTCTCTAACATATTAACATACATATAGTTTTTTATCGGCATAATCCTTGAACCTCCTTTACGTGCAAGTGCTAGTATATATACCTCTTTCTATATGGAATTGTCTCCCCCTCTATCTCTCTTTCTTTATCTTAATCTTTCCAAAGATCAATTAAACTATCAAATTTTTTATATATTAATTTTATTTGTTCTATATAAAAATATATTAATTACTAATTATAACAATTAAGCACAGTGGATGAGGATGTGATTGTGCAGGCGACGAGCCTCTAGAGCTCTGGCATGAAGCATCCTAAACATTCGAAGACCCAATACAATGTTAGTATGGACAAATTCTTTGTGGGTGATGAGAAGTCGATGTGCAACCAGTCTAGGTTTGAACGGGAGGCTCTTCCTCAGCTGTGGAAACAGGTGTGCCTTGCACTAATGAAATATGTCATGTTGGAAGGAAGGTACAAGACCTATTACTTCTACCATTTTCCCTTGTTAAATCACCTTAGGCATAAACTTTTATTGAGCTTTCCCTTTTTTTTGCTAATGGACCTTGAAAACTCGGTCGAAAAATGTGTGGAGTCTACTGCTTTAAATCCCAATGAACCCACTCCCCTGCCGCTTCACCAGGGTCTTATCCTAAGAATCTACCACTTTCACCTAGCTTTATGCCCTCTGAAACCCATTTCAGTCATTCTAAATTGAGGAAATTGAGCCACCCACCGAGACCAACTTATCTCCGGTCGAATCAAAAGGCCCTGTCAAGAAAAGTTACCCGGTCCCTACTGATTCTCATAAACCCAAACTTGCTACCAAAAAACTTAAGGGAATCAAGGGAACTATCCAAACGAGTGCGGTGGTGAGCCTGTGTAACCTCAAGTCTACCCCTGCTAAGATTCCTAGTAAGCCTGCCCCAAAAAAGAAAGGTAAGGAGGAGGAGCCTCTGAATAAAAGGAAAAATGTAATGAGCAAGGACTCGTTGGGTGATACGATGGTGGCGGAGACTGTGGTTATTGGATGTGATGCCATTATTCGGTGCTCTGGCAAGTTGGAAAAGAACAAGAAAAAAGTATAGGTCAGGGATTTGGACACTGAAGAGGAACTGTCAAACAACAAAGATAGCAGAGTTGAAGAGGTGTCAGAAGGCGAAGAAGGTGAGAAAGCCCGTGGTCCCTTTTCCATTCCTGACAAGGGTAAAGCTCAGAAGGAGGTTTTGGCCTCTCACTCTTCAGAACTGCTAGCTATGGAGAAAAATGACCCCAACTACAATATGGGTGGAGGGGAGGAGCTCGGTGTGCTAAAATAAAGAATGGATAAAATGGACAAAAAATTCAATGGTTTGACCCGTTTCATGGTCAAATTAGTTCACTATGTCACTAGCACTCTGTCGGTTGTCATGAAGGATGAGATGGAGATGAAGAAGGCTGATGACCACTAGGAGTGGATCGGTGATGATTTGGTTCAACTTTTGTCTAAGAACTAGGAGAACACCAGCTAGTCTGCTACTGGTTTGTTGTTGGTTTGAGTGTTGTCGGTCCATGTTTTTTTTTGGTTTTAGTGTTTTTTTTGTTACTTTTTGATCTTGGACTCTCTTGGCCCTTGTGGCTCTATCTGAAGGGTACAATACCCTGAAAATGTTGCTTAATAAAAAACAATTTCATATTTATATTTAATAATTTTTACTATAGCATATAATAAATATATAATAATAATATAACTTATATATACTATTATATATAATAATAAATATAATTATATTATATATCATGTAATCTATTATATAATATATTAATTATATTTTATATTATATAAAAAAATAATCATTATTAATTATAATAATTTTATATATGTATTTAATAGTTTTGTTAAAGAATATAATATATAATAATAATAAGTAATATAATTATATTATTTATAATTTATTTTTTATTATATAAATATAAATTATATATTAATTGTGCTAATATATACTTTAAGGTAAAGGATTTCATAATGTTAAAACCTAAATGTGCTTAGTATTAGGATCTTGGTTGTAATTTTCATTTTGATAACATACTCTAAAACCCTCGTTGAAACCTTATTTTTAGGCTACAACTCACCAAATTGGAGAAGTGAAAGGTCAATACCAGTGAGGAAGAGTTTGGAGGAGTGAAAACCAATACCGATGAGGAAAGTAACAAACAACTAAAAAAATGATGAAAAATAGTTGAAAAAATGGTGAAAATTCATGAGCGACTAAGATTCATTTAATCATCTTATATTGATACAAACACAAGATAGCCATCGATACACTTTTACAGGTCACCTATTAAATACCCAAAAATGTATGTCACCGATTCGATTCCTCCTATGTGTGAAAGATGCTTGGCTTTATGAAAAATTAGATTTCGGTAAAAGAAACTTGTTTTGAGGTAGACATGAGCTGTATTCCAGTGAAAGAAGACTGTATACCAACGTGAGATAGGTTTTGGTTGAAATTTCACTCTATATATATCCTATTAGCTAATTAGATCCAATACTTTGGTTTCATAAAAGCTTATGTTCAGTATAGGAAAATCTTTCCCCCAATTTATGAGATTTTCATCTTTAACAACTTTAACAATTTCCATTATGTTGAAACTCTAAGATTTCTAATCTCTTATGATGCTTAAGGCATGTTACAACCATAATGTGTATTAGAAACAATATTATGAAGGTTCCTTCCTCCTTTCTACATGCAACTGGTACAAATTACAACTTACAAACAAAAAAAAACATGCATTTTTTTGTGCATGTATTGGTGTTTCTAACTGATGGCATGAACTTTTTTGAAGGTTTACCAAATTTTTTGATCAAATACTTATGGCTATTGGCCAACTAATAGAAATCTTCCTTTTCTAAATGAGTACTCTCTACTCTTTAGTCCCTACAAGATCTAGGTGTATTTCCATATAACATTACTTAGAAAACCAATTAACAATAATCAATGTGTGGTAGATGAGTCTCTCACACCTTATGAAAAGAATTCCTCATGATTTGGCAATATTTTTGATACAATTCCAATGAATTTTAGGTTTTTGTATGAGAGATAATGGTACAAATAAAAACATGATAAAAATTGAAATGTTTTTAATGTTTTGGTGAGGTTGAATTGTCTGAGCCCTTGGTGTATGCAAACTAGACTAATGCCTAGAATGAAAAAGTCAAAAGATACGATAAGAATCCATTACCTGCAACATACTCATAATATGATGGTTGTAAAGATTATCATTTCCTTACAATAATAAAATAAATGGAGTACTTATAGCAAAACCATACTTAATGATCCAATCATAACCATATACACACTATGCGTTGTAGAAGAAGCACTTTACTCTTCTCCTTGAGAAAAAAGCAACTTGAGACAATAAAAAGTGTAGCAGAAAGTGGATTTGCAAGTGTTTTCAATCATGGATAATAAATTTGGGGCATGTCGTACTTGTTGGCCTAATTTTCTTTATGCAATAGGTATAGAATCTAGACTCCACAAGAACTTGGGAGTTTCCAAACATGGGAGAGAAGGCATCATTAATTTCCACACCAAAGAGGAGTATACAAAAGGTTTATTGCTTTTATTCCTTGATCCAAGCCAAATATGGAAAAATTTAATCATGCATTACATTAAGGATTTTTTTTTTTTAATTTTAGACTGCAGGAATCGGTTGGGTATCTGTCCCCCTATAAACTGCAGTGCACCTAGTAAACTTTTTTCACATGACGGTGGTGTTGGCGCGACATTCCCTTCGGTACCACGAGTTTGGGGGGAGACTAGACCTCGTGACCACTTGTTTGCAACAAGATGCTTTATCCAATCGAGCTAGGCCCCCCACCATATTACATTAAGGATTTTCAATTGCTTGAGGACAAGTAATTTTGGGAAGGGAAAACTTGTCATGACTCATTTTTATTTAATTTAACTTTGCAATAAAATTTTCCATTCTAATATTTTCCATGGGATAAGGAAGGAGTTTGGAAAATGATTTATTTAATATTTAATATTTTTTACTCACAACTATTTAATATTTTCAAGTTGTTTAAGTGGGTTCAATTAAATATTAAATATATTTTATTGTTTAATGGTGTTGAAAACCAAAAATGAAGTGTGATATTTCTCATGAAGAGGTTTTTTATCTCCAAGTTTTGGTGGCATCCAATTATTGATAGCAATTTTTATGACAACTTGCATGTGGGGAGTTATTTTTAATTTTGGTAAAAAAATATTACAAAAGACAAAATGGTGAGACTATTTCAAAGGGAAAATAATGAAAATAACAATATTTTATTTATTTTTCCAAGAAAGGGGTGTTTGGATTTGGTTCTCTATTTATTTGTAGGCAAAGTCACATTTCAAAATCATTTTTGCCAATTTATCTTCTCAATATTATATTGTATAAAACTTTGTTCCACAATATTCTTATATGGAAAAATACCCATAGGATATTGGTTGTGAGGGTTAGAGGATGAAACCCCTTTAATTTTGGAGAGTGTAGTCACTTAAGGAGTGTATTGGAGCTTTATCAGATTGACCATTTCAGCTAGTTTTTGTGTTGATTTTTGAATTTTTTGTGTTTTTTTATGAGTTATTTTTCATGAAATTTCATCATGCCCAAGAGCGGAAGAAATTATTTTTCCAGTTAGGTATTGTTTGACAAAGTTTCATATAAGATATCCATTTTGTATGGAATCATTTTCTACTTAGTTTTTTGTGTAGTCATTCTAGATTTTATGTAGCTTCTATGTGGGATCTTTCATTTTTTCATCATTATGGATTAGTTCTAAGTTCATTGGTTTTCTTTGATGCTTTCTGGGTAAAAGTGGGCAATATAATGTTGGGATTTGCAATGTAAAATCACCTGATTTAGTGTAACTTTGGTTCTAGATTTTATTTTGTTGTCATTGTAGGTGTTTTAGTATTGTGACACCTCATTATCATGTCCAAATAATTTTCATATGATTTATATAATTTGCAATATTTTCAATTGCTTTTGGTGCATTTGCATTGTTTTTTGCAGACTATACTGTGGAGATTTCATATAATTATTTTTAAAAAAATTGGCATCTTTCTCAAATCTAATATTTCTCATAAAATCATTAGTTTTCTCATTACATAAATATGATGTCAAAAAAGTATCTCCCATAAAATCTCAATGTAGTGGATTTTTTTGGTTATATTAGAAAAGGAGAGAGTACTAGTGTTGATATATTTAGGTAACACTCAAAACTTTATCAACAAGAAATTAGCTTCTCATCTAAATTATTTTATCTATTTGGTTCTAAAATCGGTGTCATGTTTATAAATAGAGGCACAATATTTATTATTTAGTTAAATTTTATAGCATTATAAATCCCATTAGAGATTACTAACTATATTTTCCTATGTTATCTATATGCATGGGATCTATAGATATTATTTTGGAGTCTAGTGGCTTATTATATTGGAAAAAATGAGATGAACTTATAGGATCTATTAATGCATTCATTTAGAGGGTAGGATTGTCAAATTGGGAGGTTTGCATGTAAATTCTACACAAATGGTAAACTCCCATCAAATGCTAGAGATGCCTAACAATGGGGTAGATAGGTTTATATCCCAATTATTTTTATTAGAAGCACATAAGTCAAATAATCCTACACCTTGATATAGTTGTAGATAACAACTCAATAGTTTTTTTATATACCAAAATAGTTTCCTCCTAAAAGAGTTTGTGATCATGCCATTAAACTAGTACTAAGGAGATAAATGTCTAGCATTAGGCCCTATAGGTACCTATATATACAAAACAATGAGATTAAGAGGATGGTACATGAGATACTAGATGCAAGTACTATCAAACATAGTTGGAGTTCTTCCTTATTTCTAGTGGTAATGGTGTGCAAGATAGATGACACTTGGCATATATATCATTATTAAAAAGAGCTAATCAAATTCACCATTAAGACAAGTTTCTTATTTTGGAAATTAATTATTGGGTAGATGGCTAAATTAATGTTATTTATTTTACCAATCTTTATCTTCACTCTAGTTATCATAAAATCATAATTAAAAATGAGGGTCTACATAAGACAACTTTTTGAGGCTAGGAGGGCCACTACGAATTTTTGATGATGGATTTTAGCCTTACAAGTGCACCATCCATATTTAAAAGTGTGATTAACTCCATCTCCATGTCATTTCTATGTAAATGTGTTTTGATAGTTTTTAATGACATATTAATGTAAAAAAAAACTTGGAATACTTGGGACATGTGGATCAAGTTTTGGATATTCTTGAACAACACTAGATTTATTCTAATTCATCCAACTGGGTTTTTGGAGTCAAAGAGGTGGACTACTTAGGTTATACTATTTTATATGAGGTAGTTAAGGTGGATCCTCACAAGCTCATGATCGTAGTAGAATGGGAAATTCTTAGAACCCTTAAGTACCTATGGGGTTTCTTAGAAATTACAAGTTATTATCACTAATTTGTAAAAAAAATATGGTAGCATAATAACACCACTCATATATTTATTGAAGGAATCCTTCTAGTGAATGTGGTAGCCACCAAGGAATTTGAGAAGCTCGAGGAAGCCATGTGCACAACTCTAGTTCAAACTACCCTATATTTTTCTAAAACATTCATTTTGGAATGTGATGCTTCTATGTCTAGAATATGAGTAATAATCATAAAATAGGGAATATCCTATCATTTTTGAGTTTCCAACTCAAGGGTAAGAATATTTTAAAACCTATTTTTTGACAAGGAAATGATGACTATCCTACACATAATTTAAAAATGGAGACATTATGATGTGAAGGAACTTTAAGGTAAAAAAAAGGCCATTATAGACTCAAATAATTCTTGGAAAAAATGTTTTTATATGAATATTGAACAAAAATAGGTCATGTGAATGTTGGGATAAGACTTTGAGATCATATAAAAGAAAGAAAAGAAAAATGTTTTTGTTGGTTCTCTATCTAGGAGAGATGAACCCACATAGTTACTACTCTATGACATTTCCATAATGTAGGTAGATTGAGTGGATGAGGAACATGAATAATGGGAAAAGAACATGGATACGAGAAAAAATTCATTCAAAATTCTAATAAAATTCAAGTTTATTAGAGAAACTTGTGTTGGAAAAGGTGTGTTGTACAACTTGCATAATGTTAATAATGTAAAATAAATATTTAATTGTAGTGCATCTCGAGATGTGGATAAAACATGGGATAAAAATTACTAGGGATACTTGTATTTTTATGTCAAATTGGGATAAATATTTAATGTGGGAGTCACAAAGAAAAAATATTTACCTTGAGATTCAAACTAGGAAAAAAAATAATTTTGAGGGGTCATTGTTTAGTGAGCTTATGGTTTTGAAGCACATATTTTGTGTAATACCACTTAGTGGTTTTATGGTTTTTTTTATAAAAACAAGTACATGAGTTATTTTTTACGTTGGCTAGATTGAACATCTCTTGTAGTTTGTATATGTGTTATAGGAAGCATGAATTGGGATGTGTGGCTACATGGTTTTCATTTTCTCATTTACATAGAGAACTGCAACTTAGTTATTTGATACTTTAATGGTCTTGTATGAATACTCTACAAGTATATTGTAATCTTATTCTTGAGATAATATATTGAGTTCTATGAGTGCTTTTAGAGGTTGGGTTTTTCCTGAAAAAGATGTTTTTAAGCTACATTTGGTGTTATCTTCTTGATATATTTTATTATTCTCTTTCAGTGTGGATTCTAAGTACTTATTTTAAATTATCTATCTCATAAGGGTTATGTGGAATTGGTATATTTTCTTGTAGTTTATTTTTATTTAGTATCAAACATAGCTTTTAGGTTTTAGGAGGATACATCTTGGACTAGTATCAGTTAACCCTTTATTTGAGTGGAACTTGTGTATAGTTGAATCCATGGTCATTTTAAAAATTATTAAAGGTATTTCAAGGTTTTAGATGTGTTTGTAAATTTGGAGCATTTAAGATTTAAGGGTTTTTCTTGATTTGATAAATGGATTTTTGTGGGTTTTTTTATTTTGTGAGGGTTTTTAAGGATAAGTTTTACATATGACATATTAGTGAAAAAACACACCTCACCATTGGATTCAAAATGCTTGAAAACCTATGGATCAAAATAAAATTTGATAGGGTTTGGAGATAGAATTTTGGGCCTTTTGAGGGATTTGGAAGAATCTTGGGTAGTCAAATTTTCTACAATCATATGGATCCATTCAATTTGTACATTTTCATTGTGTGCTTGGTAGATCTAATATTCCTCCTATATCAACAATATATTGTAGACATTTTTTTGGTGATTTGATTGGTTCTAAGGTACATAAGATAATGTCATGATTTTCGTGTAGGGTAGAATATGTTACTGTTAGGTATAAGCCTCTTATCACAACTCTCCATAAAAGGTAATGGGATATAGGTCCTAGTCCTACTATGGATCACTAAATAGGTTTTGGTGGTCAATTTTGTAGGGTTTTAGCCCTTGTTTTGTGCATAGTTGGAGAGGGATAAGATTGTCTAATAAATATATCACCAAAGGTGATATGACCCATTTCCAAATTATGATCTTAGCTAGATTATTAACTTATCTCCCTTGGGGGTATCCACTAGCACATTCCCTAGAAATAGTTGTCACCACCATTGCTCAACTAGTGGTGTTGCCTTGCCCTTAATTGAATAATACAAGGGTTTGATTCCTTTAGCCTTGAGTGATAATTTTTCTTCAAAAACCATAACTTCATGCATGGTATTATATTTTTGACTTCTTATAGTTAATAAAAATCTCTCTTTGAGTATTGGTGGCAACATTAGTTGTTTTTTAAGATTTTTTTTTGTTTATGATTAAAAATTAAACTTGGAATTTGGTTTTGCTCGCATCTATTCAACAATTCATATATTCTACCCATGATGTTTGATTTTGGACTTATTTTAGGTGACACGAAACATTTTTGGAGAACTTCATATTAGATCAGACATTTGGTCACTTTGTGGAGTTTAAAGGATTTTTTTACTTATTTGGTTACTTGATGGATGTAGATATTTTGGATGTGATATCTTTTGCATCTAGATGAGTTTTTAAATATTTTTTGAAAGAGAATAATTTTTAGACCAAATAGATGTGTAGTAATAATGGGATTTGATGCCTCGTAGTGTGGTTTTATAGATATTCTCAATTAGCATCAACTATGGTACATACAAGTGTTTGTATTTATTATTATTTTTAGGAAATGGATGATATAAACATGTGAGATTCTAGATCCTAATTTCATGGGATTTTGATTTAGGTACATTGAGGGCGGTCATCATGGTGTCATGGAGGTTCTTATATATATGGACCTTTGACATGACATTATTGTTTACGTAGATTAATAGTCTATGGTGATAGATTGATTCCTTAATTATAGGAGGTGGTTTATATTATTGGTTTAGAGATCATGGTTTTAATTTAATATTTGAGATATGTTGGTGTTGTAGTTGAGTATTTTGATTATGCAAGGGTTGTGGGTGACTTTTAGTTAGGACATGGTTATCATGATGTCATTTATAGTTCACTTTCAACGTTTAGTGGAAGTTTTGGTAGTCAATGTGGATTTTTCACTTATGATGGATGATCTTCTATATGTTGAATGCACAAGACAACTAGGGGGGGTGAATCAGTTGTACCTTAAAACTTCAAAACCCTCACAAACATTCAGATCCACATTAATTCAATTAACCCTTATTCTGTTAGAATGATTTATCATGAAATAAGATAACAAAAACAAAATCAAAGCAACACCATGCACACTAAAACACAATATTTACGTAGAAAACCCAAGAAGGAAAAAACCATGGTGATGATTAACTCACAATATAAAGTAATATCAACACCGATTACAAAGGGCTCATTGTCAGACGGTTCACTACCCAAAAGAAAGAAAGGCTCACTGCCAAAATAGAAAAGAAGATAGAGAAGAGTGTTACAATGATAAATTTGTCTCAATGTAACAAATAAGTCCACCACAACATCACCAACACCTTCACAGTCTTACTAAAGAATTGTAGACACCTTTTTCTCACTATATCTAATAATCTAACACATGAAATCTCACACTGCACTAGAAAAATTTGCACCCTACAACTCTAAAATTCACTTCATTCACATCATTCACCTAACTTACCATCCCTCAATAGCTCCACACTTATTTATACCATCTTCAACCTTGAAAACATTCTCTAAGGTTAGATATGCACCTCAACCGTACAAATTCAAATCAAGTCGGCATCAAAACATTTATGTGGTGGAAAGAAATGAAGGTAGACCACAACACACTTTATCTAAGACATACATCCACTCATACATGCCATGCCACACTTCCATAAACACTAAAGAATATTTTTAATTAGTGTAAACACCCAAGGTCGGTCAAACCTATGTTAACACCATTAACACTTAAGTACATGCTTCCTCAAATCCAAAGACAACTCACAAACACCACAACATGCTTGAACACGATCTAGAATATTCCACAAACACCGTGAAATCCAAAAAAATCCTTTGCAACAACTTTCACTTAAGAATGTACACACATAGTACACTCAAATAACTTTTCCATACACTGCAACTCAAGAAACTGACTTCTGAAACACCAAGCCTCAAACAACTTCAACTAAAGAAATATGCAAACACTATAAGAACACTTATAGATCCACAAAACCTAAAACCACTTTGCGGGAAAATGTGGAGTAAAAACATTTCTTCCAAACACCTCTGCAATACATAGTTCACACATTGATGAACACAACTTCCTCTACACAATAATCTAGCACACCAAATTATGGATGTAACACCTCTGATCAACATATCTGAACTGCACAAGAAGATCTTCAACCCAAAAGAAGTGGAGCCAAACTAGAATGCTACTCTGCAACACAAAACACCACTACAACACACTGTTTCCTCTTTTTATTCAAAATTTCTCAAAAGAACTTGGAAACCAAGCACTAAAGACAAATCCTCAGCATCTTGAACACTTCCTCATCACCACCAATCCAAATACAAGATATAAAGTCAACCATACACCTATTGAAAGAATCTTATCAAAGCAACACTAGAGTTTGACACCAGTAGCTTACTAATGACAACATAATGAAACTAATCAAAGTATCATCAGAGATAACATTGACTCAATACCAACTGCACATCCTTGTAACAAAATCCTTCTCATATAGTTGACACCAATGACAACACATAAGCTTGTTGACATCAATGACACCACCAAATGCACATACTTGCAACAATCTCCCCATTTTTCATTGATGGCAACACATGATGTGAAAGACCATCAACAAAAAACACCAAAACTTTGTTCATCAATACTTTTCTCCACACCAACTCATTATCTCTTTTCTCCCCTTTACATAACTAACTCATTACTTTATCTTTCCCTTTGTAGCTTTTCTTTTTTTACATGACTCTCTCCCCCTTTGACATCAATGGAAAAGGACAGAATATTTGCATCACTCATTCTCACCCTTTGACATTAATCATATTGTTCACCACTACTCTGCAACTTCCTTTCCTTTATTTCTATGTATATTCCCCCTTAGGAGCACACACCAAACCACATCAATCAATAACCACTACACAATGAAAACACTCTCATCCTGACTGCAACAATCAATAATCCTACTACCTACTTCCCCTGAGAGGTAGCCACCAACATTAGTCTAGACCAAAGAATGAATCTTGAGATCCACTGGACTGATGCATCTCCTTATGCATCTAGTTGAAAGAACGAGGGGCAATAATCCCCAAATTCTCCCAGAGATACTCAAAATTATCCTTAGGAAGGGCCTTAGTAAACATATCAGCAATCTAATCCTTTGTAGGCACATATTCAAGCTTCACTTCATTCTCTACAACCTTCTCTCTCAAGAAGTGATATTGGATTGAGATATGCTTTGTCTTTGAATGCATTACCAGATTATTTGATATATTGATATCACTTGTATTATCACAAAAGATAGAAATTGGTTCATCATATATCACTCTGATATACTCTAATGTTTTCCTCATCCACAAAACTTGTGTGCAACAAGATGCTACTACAATGTATTTTATTGAACTGCAGTAGATAAAGACACTTAATCTTGTTTCTTGTTTATCCATGAAACCAATCTACATCCAAGAAATAATGCATCACCACTTGTAATTTTCCTATCATCTACACAACCAACCCAATCAACATCTGTGTAAGCACTCAGAGTAAAGTTAGTATCATTTGGATACCACAAGCCATGATTCAGAGTGTCCTTCAACTATTTGAATATCCTCTTCACTGTTGCAACATGTGACTCTCTATGATCTTGAAATCTATCCACAAGATAAACTACATGCATGATATCCGATTTAGTAACAGTTAGATATAGCAGTCCTCTAATCATTGATCTATACTTGCTCTAATCAACCTTAGGAGAATTATCATTCTTTCTCAGCTTGCAACTAGTAACCATGGGGGTACATAATGGTTTAGAATATTCCATTCTAAACTTCTTCAACATTTCCTTGACATACTTTGATTGTGAAATAAAAATACCTTTATATGTCTAATTGATTTGTAGACCAAGGAAGAAATTCATCTCCCCAAACATTGACATTTCAAATTATTTTGGCATCTCCTCTGCAAATTTCTTATACATGACTTCATTTCGTCCAAAAATTATGTCATCAACATATACAACCACAATCAAGATTTGATATTTTTCAATTTTGAAGTAAACATTGCTATTTGTGGTACCTTTATTGACTCCTTGTTGTAACAAGTACTCATCTAACCTTGCATACCAGGCTCTAAGAGCTTGCTTCAATCCATATAATGTGTTCTTCAGTCTTCAGACCATATCTGGTTTATATGATAACTGAAATGCTTCTAGTTGTTTTATGTAGACCTCTTCTTCCAATTCTCCATTCAAGAAAGAAAACTTCACATCCATTTGGTAAAATTTGAAATCCTTATGTGCTACAAAAGCCAAAATCATCTTGATAGCTTCCATTCTTGCCACTAGATAAAATGTCTCCTCAAAGTCTATTCCTTCTACTTGTGAGTAGCCTTTGCACAAAATCCTTGCCTTATTTCTGACCACTTCTCCACTCTCATTCAATTTATTCATGAATACCCACTTAGTTCCAATCACATTCTTTTTTGTTGATCTTGGGACAAGTTCCTAGGTTTAATTCTTCTCAATCTGCATTAGTTCTTCTTCCATAGCCTTAATCCAGTACTCATCCTCACATGCTTCAATCATTGTTTTAGGTTCAACTTTAGAAAGTAAACATAGATTTACCTATTCTTTAGTAGCTTTCCTTCTTGTCAGTACACCTTTTCTCTTATCACCAATGATTTGTTCTTCATAATGATTCTTTTGCACATACTTAGGAGTTTTAGGAATCTTTTTCGGACCTTCTTCCTCTTCAATCTTCACTTCTTTTTCCTTAGATTTTTCTTCTTCTATAAAAGAAGACTCGTCTAATTTATATACATCTATCACCACTAAATTCTTTTGTATGTCTTCATCAACTTTGAAACTTGTACTCTCAACAATTTTTCTTAGCCTCTTGTTGTAGCACAAGTAAGGTTTTCTTCTAGTAGAATATCCAAGGAAGATACCTTCATCATACCTTGCATCAAACTTTCCTAAGTTTTCTTCATCTCTTTTGATATAGCATTTTCTTCCAAATACTCTAAAGTATTTGACAGTAGGAATCCTTCCATACCATATCTCATAAGGAGTCTTTTTGTTGTTTTCTTTTGCTTGTACTCTATTAAGTATATAAACAATAATATGAATTTCTTCTCTCCAATAAACTTCCAATAGATTTTCTTCTTTCAACATTTTCCTTGCAACTTCGTGAATAGTCCTATTCTTTCTTTCAACCACTCAATTCTGCTAAGGAGTCCTATGGGAGATAAATTTCTCTTTATTCCATGATTCTCACAAAAGATAATGAACTCATTAGAGGTGAAATCTCCACCTCTATCAGACCTCAAACATTTTATTTTCATATCCATTTCATTCTCAACCATGAATTTGATGCTTTAAACTTATCTAGAGGTTATGATTTTTCTTTGAAAAAAGTAACCAATGTCATTCTAGAATAATCATTAATCAATAGCATGAAATACATGTCACCTTGAAGATTTCTTACTCTGGTAGGACCACAAAGATATGTATGCACCAATTCCAATAGATCAGTAGAAGATTGTTCTTTGACTTTGAAATTCTTCTTGCTTGCTTTCCAACTTGACATTCCTTGTAGACAACATTGATAGGCTTTGTAATCTTTGGTAGATCTCCCATAGCTTGAACTAAACTTATGCTACTAGGCTATCAAAATTGATGTGACACACTCTTTTATGTCATAGCCAACTCTCATTGATCTGAGTCATGAAACAATAACTATCAGCACCTTTGAGCTAATAAACATTTCCATCTATCCCTCTTCTAGCAACAATCACAATTCCAAAGCCTTTTTTGATCTCCATCATCCTAAAACATAAGATTATATCCTTTTCTACACATTATTCAAACACTTAATATTTTATATCTTATGCCCTTAACATAAAGAACATCATCAGTGTTATGCTTTCCATCAAAACTGATCAAACCTTTTCCACATATCTTAGCAGATGTATCATCACCAAATCTAACAAGTCTTTCATATTTTTCAAGTTTAACAAACTTACTTTTGTCACAAGTCATATGATTAGAGAATCCACTATCAATGATCCAATAGTTATTCTCTTGTCTAGCATGAAATGTAGACACCAAGGTGCCTTCAATATTAACACCTAACTCCAAAGCTCTTTCCTTCACACATCTCTTAGAGTTAGCAGAATTAGTTTCATCTTTTAAATCCATGAACAAGAATTCACCATCCTCATCATCTCCATAATCAGATTCATCATTAGATATACTTGCATCTTCTCTAACATAATAACTTTTATTAACTATCTTACCTTTTTTCTCCCTATTTTTGTCATTTAGAGCTCTCTTTGGACATCTTGAAACATAATGACCTATCTTTCCATAACTAAAACATTAGAAAGACAACTTACCTATGTACTTTTCAATACCCTTTTTAATTCTTCTCACAAATTTAGCTTTCATATCATCAAGATCCTCTAGATCTGATATATCAGTCTTTTCTAATTTGCTAGCCTTAAAAGCATTCTCAACTTTTACACTACTTGTACCAAATTATCTCATTTCAAAATTAGTTAAAGAACCATACATCTGATCTCTGGTATATTGGTTCAAATTTTGTAATTCCTCAATAGCAAATAATTCATGACTATAGGATTTAGGAAGAGTTTTGAGTACCTTCTTCACCACTTCTTTCAGTTTTCTCCATCAAGTCCTCTGATGCCATTGAAAAATTCATCCACCTTCTGCAAGTAGCTTGTGATGTTTTCATCTTCAAACATTCATAGGGTCTCAAAATTGATCTTCAAATTTTGAATCTTAGCTTTTTTGAACTTATCATCTTTTTCATAAATGCTTTCTAACTTTACCCAAAATTCTATAGCAATTTTCATATTCATAACTTTCACTAATTCAGAATTAGCAAGACCACTTAAGAGAGAATACCTTGATTTACCATTGTTTTCATAGGCCTTGATCTCATCATCAGTTCTTAGACCATTTGCACGAATAGTGTATCCTCTCTCAACAGACTTCTAGATTTCAAATCCAAGAGAAACCAAAAAACCTTCCATCCTTGTTTTCCAAAATGCATAATCTATTCCATCAATTAGGGAACATCTTTCTTGTGTGCCATCCTAGATCTACCTCAAGTGGTTAAGCTTTCTTCCAAGGAACCTTGCTCTGATACCAATTTTTGAATGCATAAGACAATTGAGAGGGGAGGTGAATCAGTTGTACCTTAAAAATTCAAAATCATCACAAACATTTAGATCCACATTAATTCAATTAACCCATATTTTGTTAGAATGATTTATCATGAAATTAGATAACGTAAACAAAATCAAAGGAACACCATGAACACAGAAACACCTGATTTACGTGGAAAACCCAAGAAGGGAAAAACCACAATGAGGATTAACTCACAATAAAAAGTAATATCAATGTCGATTACAAAGGGTTCACTGCCCAAAACAAAGAAAGGATCATTTCCAAGGGATCACTTCCAAAATAGAAAAGAAGATAGAGAAGAGTGTTACAATGATAAATCCATCTCAAGTAATTCCACCACAACATCACCAACACCTTTGCATTCTTATTGAATAATTGTAGACACCTTCTACTCACTGCATCTAGTAATGTAACACACAAAAACTCACACTGCACTACACAAATTTGTACCCTACAACTCTACAATTTGCATCATTCACATCAATAACCTATCTTAGCATCCCTCAACAACTCCACACTTATTTATACCATCTTTAACCTTGAAAAAAATTCCAAGATCGGTTATGCACCTCAACTATGCAAATTCAAATTAGGTTGGCACCAAAAATTTCTCGTGATGGAAAGGAATGAAGGTAGACCACAAAAGACTTTAGCTAGGACCTAAATCCACTCATACATGCCATGCCACAATTCCACAAAATTGAAGTAGCTTTGCAATTAGTGTAAACACCAAAGGTTGGCCGAACCTGTGTTAACACCATTAACACTTAAGTACACACTTCCTCAAATCCAAAGATGACTCGTGAACATGACACCATGCTTGAAGATGATCTAGAATATTCCACAAACACCTTTAAATCCAAAAAATTCCTTCACAACAACTTTCACTAGAAGAATGTACACACCTAGTACACTCAAAAAAATATGCCATTAACTACAACTCAAGAAACTAACTTCTGAAGTACCAAAACTCAAACAACTTCAAACAAAGAAATGTAAGAACACTCCTAGATCCAAAAAATCTAAAACCACTCTACAGAGAAATGCAGAGAAAAGACATTTCTCCTAGACACCTCTGTAATACATAGTTCACACACTGGTGAACACAACTTCCTTTGCACAATGATCCAACACACCAAATTATGGATGTAACACATTTGAACACCTCTAATCAACATATCTAAACTAAAAAAGCATATTTTAAACCTAGAAGAAATGTGAATCTAGATGAGAAAGCTACTTTGCAACATAAAACACCACTACAACACATTGTTTCCTTTTTTTATTCAAATTTTCTCAAAATCATTTAGAAACCAAGCACTTGAGACACATCCTCAACATCTTCAACACTTCATCATCGCCACCAAGCCAACAACAACATAGAAAATCAACCATACACCTATATACAAAATCTTATCAAAGCAACACTAGAGGTTGACACCAATAGCTTACTAATGACAACATAATGAAACTAATCAAAGCATCATTAGAGACAACATCAACTCAATAACAATTGTGCATCCTTGCAACAAAATTCTTCTCATATAGTTGAAACCAATGAAAACACATAAGCTTTTTGACATCAATGACAACACCAACTACACATACTTGCAACACTATAATGGTTTTTGGGGAGGAGCTCTTAGATTCTATCTATTTTTTTAGTGAGATTTTATTGACATCTTTATTAATTTTGATAAGGGGTTCTTATCTTCATGTAGTTTGGAGATATTGATAACCTATCAACATGGAGGGCTCTTGAAGTCATTGGTTGAGTTGTTTATTATGATTTTTTAGTTTGACATAAGATACCTCATTTAAAGAATTGATTTTATAATGTCACACTAGACTCTTGATCATGGGTTAGAGTTCTGGCAAGATACAAGTGCTCTTGGACCAAATATTTTCATTAGAGATATATGATCTTATTTTGAGAAGATGTAGATCATTTCATTATGGTAAGTTCTTAGTTTTTTTAATAATCACACAAAGGGATATTTTTTAATGATTTGTGATAGTATTTTGGTATCACATGTAGTGATCATTTTTCCTTGGATTTTTTGGTTATTGTAGTGTTGTAGTTAGAGTTTAGTTGGTATGAGATGATTATTTGTATACCTATATCATATTTATATGATATTATAGAAATAATTTTTATAAGGACCATATGTTGGAATGGTGATTCTTTGATGATATTTTAGTAGAAAGACCGAGGAGCATTCACCTAGAGCTACATGTGAGTTTAGTGTGGACTTGATGAGAAAATTATTTATGGATAGATTCATTGTGGCTCAATTCATCTTAGGAGAATAAATATTATTCCCCACTCTTGCTCCTCTCAATATTGAATGGTTTGATAAGATTTTTCCAATTTATTTTTAGATGTATTTTTTTCTTTATCTTCACATAAGGATGAAACTTGAGTTACATCAATGTCAATTATGAAGGGATAGTTCAAGGAGTACTTGGAATTATTTACTTTTCCTTTATCTCATTATGAATATGAGTTATGAGGAGTGTATGGGATGGTCTTGGGCATATTCCCAATTTTAATAATATTTATTAAATTGATATTCCTTTGGGTTGAGAATCTTACATCCTTGCTAGTTTATTGAGATGTTGATATATTTGATGTTGGGGTTGAATGATTGGATGTTAGGGTTGAATGATTGGATGTTTACCCCTCCAAATTTATTAAACAAGAACATATAAAAATACCCAATAAAAAGTAATTTTTGAAAAAATAGCGAGTGAAAAAAAATACACCATTATGAATCTAGTAAACTATCCTATTTTCAAAAGTCACCATTATAAAGATCCTCAAATTATGGAGATTTGTCATCTCAAATATTAGTTGTAAAAACTAAAAGCTCATTGATGAATTCTAGCTTCTCAAATAAAATTAATGATGATGCTAACAATATATCTATTAGGCATGTGACATCCAAGCTAGGATAGTTTGTGTGGAAAATGGGCATTGCAAGTTAGCATAGTATATTCATACTGTAATGGAGTGATTTTTCACCCCTCACAAATTCCCCATTTACATCCCTTACCTTATAAAATTAAACCCGAAAATGCTTTTCCACTTCATCCATTCGCTTTCCACCCACTTGGCAGTTGTTTGTAGTGTCAATGGGGGAGTTTTTGTCGGGGACACTAGCGCAATGCACAAACATCTGTGATGCACATTGTCATCCTGATAGGATTCCTACCTCTGGAATTTGTAGAGGAATTACACTTCTCCATTGGCAATGAAGCGTAATGACCATGAACCCTTGATTGACCTCAAATGACTCTTTTGGGATTCTATTCATCCTAAAAGCATCTTCTTCTCCATTCATTCAATCTGTTACACGTTTCTTGGTCACACTTGCTTCTACACACTTCATTTTCTTAGCACTTCCACCATTGTTGAAGCTCCAAGATGAAACTTTGTTGGTTGCCACTCTCATTTTTGTGATAATGGTATCATCTACAAGCTTGTGAGCTTGCATATCCCTTCACGTGCTTGAGGGAATATTGTTTGGGAGGTGATATCCCGCTAGTAGAATTTGGAAAATAAATGACTAGATGACTAAAATGTTTAGTCACAACAACTAAAAATGACTAAATTCTACTCATTTTTTGCAACTCAGCTATAAATGAGTAAATAAATGACTAATTTGGTCATTTACTAAAAAATTATTTAGTCACAGAAATAAAAATGACTAAATAGTTAGTCATCAAATTCAAATTAGACAATTTAAAAAAAAAACAATTCAGCCAATTATTTGTGTGGTGTATTCATGCGTGCGATGTATTGGTGCGATTATTCGCTTTCATTGCAGATTCATTCGTCTCGCTTGACCTCGTGACCTTGCTTCATTTGTTAGCCTAGCATGAGTCATTTTGATCACTTATAGTAGCTACTTGCATGGGTGATAAGGATTCAGAGAGGGCCTGGAGACTTTTGAAAAGATGGGCCAAGGAAAGGAAGTCAAAGTTTGCTACAACAAATTTGAATTCGCCGAGGCCCTCTGTAGAAAAATTGGATTTGGGGACACCCTCTGTAGAAAATGTAGAGGTAATTCGAAACCCTCATTACATTAAACACAAATTTGAAATGCTCATTAGAATCTATTGCTCTTAATAATGTTCTTTTACAATCTTGCCACTGTTCTGCTTCATAATGTGTCTGAGCTAAATATAATAAAATTTGGGTGTTAGTGCCAAAATAGAATTTCCTCAAACAATTTTGATACATTTTCACTGCAAGCACAAACTATCCTTGTGCAAAGTAAACATGTCCTAGATTTACCCACACATCAGGCATCTGAATAAAGATGTTTCCTACAGTAGCTTCTTGTACCTTTGTAAAGATTTCCTTTGCAATATCAAATTGACCCCTTTCAGCTAGCACAATGGCTTCCCCATTTGCAGCATAAACATTTCTTGGTCTCTATGCCAACACTTTACAATGGCTGCCCCATTTGCAGTATAAACATTTTCACTACAAGCACAAACTGTCGTGCAAAGTAAACATTTTCTAGATTTACCCACACATCAGGCATCTGAACAAAGATGTTTCCTATAACAACTTCTTGTACCTATGTAAAAATTTCCTTTGCAATATCAAATTGACCCCTTTCAGATAGCACAATGGCTGCCCCATTTGCATCATAAACATTTCCTGGTCTCTATGCCAACACTTAAGTGCCCCCTTTTATGACATTAATATCCTCTTGAGTTATTATTATACTCCTATTTTCCAAGAGAAAAATCCCCAAGGCCCATGGGAAATGAACGATGAGCATTTGAGTTTCAACTTGGTTTCATTTCGAAAAGGGGACACTACATTGTATAAGATTTTTTTAACAACAGAATAATTTAATCCACCTATTTGGGACTATAAAATAAAAATAGATGAATTGATCCATTTTCAATTATAGGTTCTTTTAATCTTGAATCTGTTTGAAAGATAAAGCATAATACATTGAAGGACACATAAAATGTTCTAAAATAAAGACTAAAATAGGTTTCCCATGAAAAATAAGAAAGAGGAAAAATGAAAAGATAAAATACAGATGATTCATTTGAGGTTTTTGGTAAGATCTCATTTAACTATGTCAAATGGATTTGGAAGGGACAAAGCATATTTGATTGACTAAAATTTTGAGATAGCTTATCCATTGTCATTGTATGCATCATCTTCTTTTGGAATCTGTTTCTACAATGCACCAAGCCTAGAATTTATTCAGGATGCACTTAAGGTGGATAAAAACTTGTCAAATGCTTTATGTATTCTTGGCAACATGGAACTGAAAACAGATGACTGGCTTAAAGCAAAAGAAATAATTAAAGTAGCATGCCAACTTGTCTTGGCTAATGAAGAAAAATGAAAAGTTGATCTAAAGAATGAAGGATTAAGATGGAAAGGAGAAAGCGAGAGGAAGAACTTCGGCAGGTGATGGAAAAAGAGGAGAAATTTGAACATGTGAAGGAATTATGGAAGAGTAAGCGTAAGAATATGGATGATGACGATGATGAGACTAGTCAGTCTGAGAAGAAACAAAAGAAGGAAAGGAACAAAAATAAGAAGGATAAGGACCACAAGGCTTATGATTCTTATATGGAGGAACTTGATGTTGCAATGGAAGATGAGGCAAATTATATGAGTGATAAGGAACAAGATGATGTAGAAAATTTCCAAGATCTTCTTGTAGTTGTAGGTCTAGAAGACTCTAATGATGGTGAGACAAATTCTCTAGTTTCAAC
Organism: Sequoia sempervirens; assembly: GCA_007258455.2. NCBI lineage: Eukaryota > Viridiplantae > Streptophyta > Pinopsida > Cupressales > Cupressaceae > Sequoia > Sequoia sempervirens. The sequence goes on from VDFB02363129.1 coordinate 43,834, forward strand.
AAAATCATGAAGGAGACATGCATACTCAAATTCTGAAGATGATGAACCATTGCAGAAATATAGTCAAAGAGAAGATGATCCATATGATGATGATGTCTAGGCTTCCTAAGCTTTAACCAAACCTAGCTCTTATTTTCCAAGAGAAAAATACCCAACGCCCATGGGAAATGAATAATGAGCATTTGAGTTTCAACATATTCCAAGAGAAGATGATGCATACAATGACGATGGATAGCTACCTCAAAATTTTAGTCAATCAAATATGCTTTGTCCCTTCCAAATCCATTTGACATAGTTAAATGAGATCTTATCAAAAATCTCAAATGAATCATCTGTATGTTATCTTTTCATTTTTCCTCATTCTTGTTTTTTATAGGAAACCTATTTTTGTCTGTTGAAACTCAAATGCTCATCATTCATTTCCCATGGGCCTTGGGGATTTTTGTTTTGGAAAATAGGAGCTAGGTTTGGTTAAATCTTAGGAATCCTAGACATCATCATCATATGGACCATCTTCTCTCAAACTCTATTTCTGCAATGGTTCATCATCTTCAGAATCAGAGTATGCATGTCTCCTTCGTGATTTTGTTGAAACTAGAGAATTTTTTTCGCTATCATCAAAGTCTTCTAGACCTGCAGCTACAAGATCTTGGGAATTTTTTGCATCATCTTGTGCCTTATCACTCATATAATTTGCCTCATCTTCCATGGCAACATCAAGTTCCTCCATATAAGATTCATAAGCCTTGTGGTCCTTATCCTTCTTTTTTTTCTTCTTTTCATTCTTTTGTTTCTTCTCAGATTGACCAACCTCATCATCGTCATCATACTTGTCCTTACGCTTACTTTTCCATAGTTTTCTTCACATTCAAATTTATCCTCTTGTTACATCACCCGCCGAAGTTCTTCCTCTTTCTTTCTCCTTTTCATCTAAATCCTTCATTCTTTATCAGCTTTGTGTTTTGCTTCATTAGCCAAGATAAGTTGGCGTGCTACTTTAATTATTTCTTTTGCTTTAACCCAGTCATCTATTTTCAGTTCCATGTTTCCAAGCATACATAAAGCATTTGATGAGTTTTTATTCACCTTAAGTGCATCCCTAATCAATTCTAGGCTTAGTTGGATCTCATTACGAGCCTGAGCCATGGCTACAAGACGTAGATATGCATCCATATAATCAAGAAACTTCAACAATTTTGGCCTATATAAAAGATTGCTTTTTCAGTATCATGTAGTTGTTCAATCAACCTAGCAAGATTAAATAGTGTTGTGACTTTATCCCATGGTAGCTCAAGTGAAACACTACCTTCTTCTAGTCGATGGAAGAATTCCATATCCTTAAAGTGCACAGAAAAAACTACATAATTGGCACTGGGGATTTTATTTATGAATTCAACCTAAATTCCATTTCCTAATGCCTCCATAAAATTTTGTTGAGCCAACTCCAGTTCATCACACTCAAAATGAAGAACCCCAATTTTTTTTAATAATTCAATGGGTACTTCTTCTCTGCTCTTCTTCAGAAGATACTTTGTTGTCTTAAGAGAATCTAAGGTTGCACTGGGGTTTGTCAATATTAATAACTCATCCATCTTGATAAATGCATGGGCATCTCATGGATCTATGTGAGTTTCCTTTCTTAAAGTTTACAAATCCTTCTCTACCTGCCCCTATTGAGCATATATATGGCCTACAACTTTTAAGCTCTCACACTTCTTAGGGAAGACCTCCAAAACCTTTTCAAAATTTGAGAGAGAACTCTTAAGATCTCCCAGCTTCAATTGAACTTGTCCACAAAATCTTGTGGCCTCTGGCTTTCCTTGACTGATGCCATATAGTAGCAACCAGTGGTGTCATAATCACCTTTTCTATGATAAGATTGTGCAAGATTATAGTATGAATGAGATTTCATGAGAGGGTGGTTAGTTGAAACAAGAGTTGTCTCAATCAATTGTTCCACAAGAAAATGCTACTCGGTGAAGAAAAAATGGTTTGCTAAATGATTCAATACCATTGCACAGTACAGGTATAATTCAAAGGCTCTATGCATCTTTTCCATTCCTTCATGAACACTACCTTTTTCACTAACTTTCAAAATCCTACAATTAAAAAATGCAAAAAACTGACCACAATGATTTTTCCCATTTCAAACAACAAAATTGCCAAAAAAATGCGTTTAAAACCTACAAAAAAATGCAAATAAAATCACGCTGATTTTCATGCCAAAAAAAAACCATGAGACCATAGCTTGTTGCTTACTATTATGCTTTGATATATTTTTTCCAAGCATCCATAGCTTGTTTGAAATGACCTATTTTAGGCTTTTAGCCATAGCAGCAAGGTAGTGATCTGTTTGATAAAATGCTTTGGTAGATATGTATGAAAAATGTGGTAGCATAGACAAGGAAATGAACTTTGGAAAAAATGCCTCAAAGAAATGTGGTCTCATGGTGGTGGAATGCCATGAAAAATTCCATGAAAAGAGAATTTGTATGGATTGTCATGGCATTCCATCACCATGAGACCACATTTCTTTGAGGCATTTTTTCAACCAATTCACTGCCTTGTCTATGCTATTGCTTACTATTATGGTTTGATAGATTTTTTCCAAGCATCCATAGCTTGTTTGAAAGCACTTGTTTTAGGATTTTAGCCATAGCAACAAGGTAGTGAACTATTTGATAAAATGCTTTGGTAGACAATATGTATGAAAAATGTGGTAGCATAGACAAGGCGGTGAATTTTTTGAAAAAAATCCTCAAAGAAATGTGGTCTCATGGAATTCCATGACAAGAAAATTCAATTGGCAGTTGCTCCTAGTTATTAGTTATGCAATGTGAAGTAATTGCATAACTTCTTAGGTTGACTTTGTAAAAACTATATTGTAATTTTTTTTTTTTCATCTATTAGCATCTAGTTATTAGTTATGCAATTTGAAGTAATGCTTCGAGTTTGAAAGATGTGCAATGCAATGTAATCAGCAATGCAGATGGTTATGAACAAATAATTGATACCAATTCATAATATACCCCTATATTCTAACCTAAAATACATAAAAAAATCCAATCATACATAATATTATCAACAAATAATTGAGACCAGAATTCAAGCACCAGATTAAATCTTCTTGCTCATTGATTGCTTCAAATAGATATTACAATATAACATAAGTCTCCTCATATATGTTTCTATAAATTCCTATGATCTGATGATATCAAAATTCGGTCTTGGTTTCTCTTTTATAAGAGAAGTAACAAGCTTCAGACCGTTACAAAATATGTCATATCTTTAAAGTTCATGCCTCTTCGTATAAACTAAAATAAACATTAGTTTTTCTTAAAACATAAAACAAAGAAATTAGATAACTAATGAAGCAATACTCATGACACCATAGTCCATTAATCTCTATAAGGCACTCGTGATCACTAAAGATCTGTTAAAGTTCATTTCTCCATATTAGTGTACATCTGAATGTGTGGTTCTTCCATTGTGACAGCCCCAAGGCCTACTGTTCGGGGGGAGGACCCATATACCTTTGCTCCCACTCGTACACTATATAATCATGTGGCCATTTGTATTCTTGAATTTTCAATATATTTTCAAGGTGAATCTTCCATTGGCTATCTAGTAATGCCCTACCATCCATGATAAACTTAGAATATCCAAGATCCAACACTATTACTCCATCCATGATTAAGTCGAACCTGTCAAGACTCAACTCACCATCCTTTTGTATGTGAGTGATGACTTGTGGAACAATCTAGCCAAATTCACTCTTCCATTCATTGAGGTCCTTCAAGTGGTCATCATCTTTAAATAGTTTTGGCACAAACCACTGATTCAGAGTATGAAATGAATCTATTCTTGTTCTGATCTTTTGGTCCTCTCCTTGCATATATTGGAATTCATCTATAACTATTTTGGCCATCTTCTTTGTAGGTTTAAATGCTGTAGGAGACTCAGTACTCCTCTGTAAGATTTTTCACAAGGTTACCAATGTGTGGTGTATGGACTGCCAATTCTTAAAAAGGGGATCCAATATGGGTAGATGTGTTTTCATCTGATCAATTGCCTATGTCAGTGAGCTATAGCAATCATCCACGCTTTCCAACTTATCTACAATTAGCTTTATCCTATGCTCAAGGACCTTCTCTAAAACATTGAAATTTTGGTTATTTACTCCTTCGTTGCCCTCATTGTTGGATTTATTTAGCTCTTCAATATCCTATCTAAGAATGCACTTGTTCAGTAGAAGTACTTTCTATATGAACTGGTGGAGCAGGAGGACGCTAGTATAGCATTATTTCCTTGTTCTGTGAGGGGCCCGATCCTTTCAATTGTTCCTTAAACTTCACATTTTCCATGAACAATTTATTGAATTCATCATTTAAAAAAAATTGTTCCTTTTCATACTCTCCCAATCTAGCTTCCATCTCCTTAACTACAGCTCGAGTGAACATAGTTGAATGCATTGTCATGGTTGCAACTTCTAGAGGAGATGTATCCTTTAATTTTTTCACCATAGTTGTCCCTTTCATTTCCTCCACTACATCGAGTAACCTTGGTTTTTTTGTACTCTTTTGTTTGGCCTAGAATGACAAGGTTTCAATCTTAGGGTTATACCATGTGCCACTTACCCCTTCATCTGAGTCAAACTCAACAATCAACATTGGGTCCTCCTATGTTCTCACTTGCTCAAGTAAAAACATTTTCTTTAATTCCATACCAGGGACAATAAGTATATTACTTTTCAAAACCATCTCTTTAGCCTCTTGTGGGATGACATCAATATTATCAATGTTTAATTCATTAAAATTTTGGTCTACTATTTGGTCATGCTGAGATTCCTTAGCTCCCATCTTATTTATTTTAACCCTCGCTTCAAAATCTCTCATTTTCATCTTAACCCAAAAGTCTTTAAATTCAAGGGTTTTGATAAATTCATCATCTTCCAAGAACTTTTGAGTTGCAACTACCCTGTCATCCTCATGCATCTCTCTTTCTCATTATACCTCAATATTAGCTCTAGCTTTAGGCATTTGGGCTTCAGTTTCAGGCATAATTTGGTCCACTTCAACATCATCCTTGAAATATCTTAACACTTTAACTACTTCTTTTGTATCTCCAACCTCCTCACTTATTTCATAGGAAACAAGTAGCTCTATCTCTTATGTCTTTTTTTTAGAAGGTGGTTGTTCAAGAGGTGATCCTAGAGAAGAATGACATACTAAAATAGTATCCAAAGTTGGTTCTATAATTACAATACCACTCAGCCTTTTGGAAGACAATTTGGCAAGGTCCCATGTAGTTGTTTCAGTCCTAATTAATTCATGAAATTTATTAATTATTGTATCAATCCTCTTGATAGGATTTGCTTCCTCTATAAAATAACCCAAGAAATCACTGTGCTTCATCTTTCTTTCTTCCTCAAACCTTTTCATAATTTCCCATTTTCTCATCCTGTCATATGCCTGTTGAGGAGTGAAACAATTTCTAATTACATCTTCTTCATAGTCAATCTGATGAGTAACCATAGCATTGGTAAGAAGGGTGCATCTTACAAAATTCATGTGACCCTCAAGGTCAAAAGCTCTTTCCTTTCTAGACTGTAAAGAGTACCTTGATTTTAGATAATTTTGCAACTCTTCAAGTGTATCGGATCCCACTGATAGTTCCCAACATGTTGTCAAATTGGGTAGAAATGTACCCTTTGTTTACTCATGACATCCTTTTCCATCCATAGAATCTACCACATGAACTCTAAAAAGGCTAATTGAAGGGGAAAAAACTTTGGCAGTATATTTGGCGATTTTGGGCATCCATAAATCTTGATTATTGTGGTACTTGGTAGAAAAAACCAATCATCAAAGTTATGAGTATGGCCTTGCTCGGGTTTCAAATCCAAAGTTCTTAACAATTATAGCACAAGTGTGTGTAGTCTTGGTGGTTGGTGGCCAAGAAATCTCATAATTATGTACACAAAGTCATCATTGAATATCACATAATTTGAATTCTTACATATGTTGTCCCATAGATAACACCATAGTTGCATCGAAAACAAATTCCCCTGCTTGTTAATCTGACCCAAATACATCCTTTTGGTCCATCTATCTTCATTTTGGTATAATATCAGGTGGCACAACAAAGAATATTGCTTGAATGTTATGGGGGCTCTATTTGCCCTGACTTGCAAAAATGCTTCATGCAATGCTTTCTCAAGATATGAGGAAAAATCATATTCAATGTTCGTCTTAGGGTTTTGGATCCTCATAGCCATCATCATTAAACTAACTGGAATTCACTCTTCTACATCTATGCCAAGTACTTGACAAAGAGAAAAGTAGGTTTTCTTGAAATAGAATTAGAAATCTGAGACTTCAAATGGTTCAATAGCGGAAGGGGATATAGGGATCACCCTGTTGTTCACACCCCTTTTCATGTAAATGAGGACTTCATCACTTCTGTGAGTTTTCCTCAATCTAGTATATTCTTCTTTACTTCTTTGCAAATCAATTTTATTCAGGGCTTGTTTGTTTAGGTCAAAACATTCAATGATGGTTGCTTTAGTCAACACAAATAATGGTGAATCATCTGGAAATCTCATAGACTTGGTAGTAGGATGATAACTCTGAGCCAATACTCTAATGAACTCTACATCTATAAAAACATTTGGGACAATTAACTTGGCCAAATCTAATGCCCATGGATTTGGCACTAGAATCTTGCCCTCCCTTTTTTCATAAAAGTACCAAAACAATTCCCACCCAGAGATAGGGATAAGGACATCTCTACAACCATGAGACACATCATTAAAAAAATTCTTAAATCCTCTCGCAATTGATTTAGGGAGTATATCCATGATAGACTGGTGTAAGGACCTCTTTTTAACCTTAGATTTTTCCTTTTTAGTTTCAGGTTTTTTCTTCTTGGGTGGCCTGATGTCCTTTTTAGTTTCAGGTTCTTTCTTCTTGGGCAGCAGGATGTTTAACTATCTTACTTCTCCTAGTGTATCTAAAATGCAGAATTCCAAACAATCTTGTACTTGTAAAACTTAATTCACAGTTTAACTATCTTACTTCTCCTATACTTCTGAAATGCAGAATTCCAAACAATCTTGTATTTGTAAAACTTAATTCACAAGAGTTATGTGCATTTACCCAAGTTACGATGGTTGCAAAGCTTAACCTCCTCAAACTCCCAGCTCCCCGCATGATAATTTTTGCAAATGAGTGCAAAGAGAATGTCAAATTCTTAGTTTAATGGCTTCTGAGCTAGTCATGTCAACACTAATATCAACTTTACACCAAATATTTTTCTTGTAGTTTGATTTTGAACATGCACCATTGATATTACAAGATCAAATGGTTGATGTGATTCATGCATTTAATACTGCTTTATTGCCACCACTTTCTATAACTGTCACAGGATAGAGGGGTGTAAACTACTATATCGCATGCTTCTTTGTATTTTACCACGAGGTAGTAGGATCCTTACCTCTATACCACAGTCTTGAGTTGTTTAACCTACAGTACTACAATTTACATTAACGGTTACTACCATACCACATGCTTCATCACATCCTTATGCAATATAGAGGTTCATACCGCCCTACCGCATGCCTTTATGATCTTCCTCGTGGGATGGCAGGTTATTCCCCACTATACCACACCCTTCATTTTTCCTTCTCACAATATGGCAATTTTGATGTATTTAGATTCTCTCGTACTGCCCAACTACGTCCTCATCATAATACTTCCACAGTATGGTGGTAAACATCTTCATGTTGTTTGTTACACAACACTAGCCTGCCAAGGGTTCAAATTACTTCCGCAGTATGGTAGTAAACATCTTCATGTTGTTTTTTACACACCACCAGCCTGCCAAGGGTTTAGATTAGTTCTATGGTATGGTAGTAAACATCTTCATGTTGTCTATTACACACTACCATCCTACCAAGGGTTTAGATTACTGCTATGGGATCGCGTTAATAGACTGTTAAGGGATTTGGAATGTTTTTAGCTAGACATGTTTTTGCTTAAGTATATATATGATGAATTTTTGGCTTTGTATAGGTCTTTTAGTGTTAATCAGACCTAAAAAATTTATATGTTCAGTAAAACATAAAAAGGAATATAAGGGTCAAGGCTGAGGTCATGGAGCTCAAGGTTAATTGTAATGATGGAACTAGGAAAATTTTTAAGGTTCTAACACACCTCATGATGAACTAGACTATGTTTTTCCTTCATCCTGCTTGTGTTATGTTTTTATGAGTTCTTCTCTTGTGAATATATCCCTAAGGAAAAATTTTCTGATACCTATAATTGTAAACATCTTCTTGGTTTTTTACTACAAATTCTTTTTAATCCGTAAACTGAATTCTATTTTAAGTTTCCATTTGCAATTATCAGTGGATTGGAAAGTAAACAATTATCAACTTATGAACTCAATAAAGTTTTACTAATTCAAGTTGTTGATTTATACATTATTGTTTATTTGGACTTCAGGAAATGAAGATAAGGACTGTAAGGCACAAATTAGATGATAGTGATCATAATGTTCAAATTCTAGAAACAAAATATGAGCGCGCACATACTGAAAAAGTGGCCAAGAATAATGAATATTTTTTTAGTCTTGGTTTGAAAAGGCAAGTTGTAAATCCACTAAGTAGTATATTATTTTTTTTAATAGTGTTTAATCAAATTTTATGGCAAGAGATTTATGTATATAAGACATAATATGATATCTTTTTTTTAATAGGCAACAAAAAGAGTGCAAATAAAATATGGAGAAAAAACAAAAGGAAAAAAAGATATAGTGTTGCCATCTCGTAGAAGCCAACGCTTTTGTGATTCAATAAATGCAGTTGGTGAAAATGATAGTTGTGATGATGTGTAGCCTGGTATAGGACATGGTGATGTGCAGCCTAATATAGCACATGGTGATGTGTAGCTTGATATAGCACATGGTGATGTGCAGCCTGATATAGCACATGGTGATGTGAAACATTGTGATGATCTCTTAGGACTAAGTCTAAGAGAGATTATTGAAAAACATCAGGGCAAAGGAACAACAGGTCTACAGATACTTTTATCAACATTAAAGGATGTGTTTAATAATGTGGAATCCATAGAGACAGGTATTGATCTACCTACTCATGCCACACCTGATGTGGCCAAGGAGCATGAAGTTCTGGTTAATGAAATTCATGAAGAGAGACCGCTTGCATTTGTTGTGCCTCAAAGTGCACCTGTTGCATCTAGAACTTTTGATGGAACTAGTGGATCAGCCAAAAATTCTAGTAGTGGTAATCTAATAGATGTGGATGCTTTTGTCAAAAGAAAAAGATTAAGTCAAGATTTGTACAAATATACTGAGAGGGATGCAAAATAAATAAAATTAGAAGGAAAGAAGCCATTCTTGCTTGAGGTATCGAGAGATGGTGAGCCCATTGGGCAAAATGCTGCAAAGTGGGACATTCAGTTGGGTGTAAGATGTAGGGCCCATTTGGATATTTGTAAATCAATTTTTTTAGAGCAAGATCCATGAGTTGTGGAAAATGTTATACAAAAAATGGAAAATTCTTTTGAGATTACTGGTGGACAAATCTCTAGAAAATATTACAAGCAAAGGATGAGAGTTTCAATTAACAATTATAGATACATGTGCAAAAAAAAATCATGTTGGGAAAAGAGAGGTTCGAATCCATTCTATCTCCCAAAGAGTGGGAGAAATTGAGAGAAAGTATGCATTCCGAAGAATATTTGGTAAAGAGTAATAGAGGCAAGAGAGCAAGATATAATATGAGGGATGGATATACATTTGGCCGAGGCGGGTTGCACACCAAAATGGAAAAATTTGCAGTAAGTGTATGGATTTTTGGTTCAATTTACATTGTGTTATTTATTTCAATTTTTTATTGAATTGACTATAGATTGAAATTGACATTGTATTTTAGGTGGAAAACAATAATAGAGAAGCAGGTGTAGAAGATATTGTCAATTATATGGCAGCACTAGATGCTAGTAAATCTAAGAGTAGGATGAAGCTGAAATCTAGTTCGTCAACAAAGATTTCACAGCCATTTGTTTAATGCCCAATAGGATCCTCTATAGATCATGTCAACTCATATGAACAAGGGTACTAAAAGGTAATGAGTTGCATATTAGGTCTTAGTCACCAAGTTTCATAGTTGGTTGAAACCGTTAACCCTATGGTTTTTACATGGAATGAACATAAATCCATGGATTCATATGAGGTAAGAGGCTCTATTGATCTCATTTCTTCTTGTTTGGAAGTTCTATATACAAATGCCTCTTAATATGTAGATTATTGAAATTTGAGCATAGGAGAATCGAAACCAGTTTCTTTATTGTTGTAGTGATCTATAAAATGTTATTTTGGACAAATTTATAGCTTGCATTCTTTACTTGACTATTGAATGCTTTGTATATTTTTTTGCATGATGGTTAAACCACATGCAGAGCAATTTCTTCAAAGCAATAGGAAAAAAAAAATTCCTTCAGGGTGTCAATAGAGCTACTGATATTGATAGTGATGAAGTGGACAAGAATGCACAACACAGTCGTCTTAGTTGTCTTGAAGTTGAGGTAATTAATAAAATAGTTTTCAATTATTTGTCCCAATGTTTTGTCATTCTTCATGCTTAAAATGTTCTTTTGGACAAAAATTTATAGCTTTTGCATTCTTTACAGGACTTATATTAATTTTTGCATGATGATTAAACCACATGATGTAGAGCAATTATATGAAAGAAGGAAAAAAATAAAAAGGCCCTGTCAATAGAACTCTCTACAAAGGTGTACAACTTAATGTCTACAATGACATTGATAGTGGTTATGATGATGAACTCAACAAGCATGCACATGATATTCATAGTGGTAGTCATGTTGAACTCGAGGTGAGTGCTATGAAACCACATGCAAGTAAGTACTATTCAAGTAAGTAATGGTTGTTTTATTATGTAAATAAGGGTAATCATTACCTATTTGATAGAAGTTGGACGTTAAGTGTAATTAGATAGTATACATAGATTATGGAATTAAGGGAGAACATATAACTTACATATGGAAGCTTAGAGCTTAGTTGTAATAAAGTGTTTTATAAAAACACATACAAAAACTGATTTGTTCCAAGACATAAGACATTACATAGAACTGTAAAAAAAAATATAATGTGTATGTTTTTTGTTTTTGTAGAAATTTATTGATAAACTCCAAGAAGGGGATACAGTTGAGGTGTTTGATCTGCATGATGGTGTTGATGCGGGCATTGGGCAGATTCACTCACTATCTATTGTACATGGAGTCAAATTGAAAGGAACATGAGATGCAAATGTATGTATTTCACAAGTCTCAAGTAACATACCCCTTCTTCGTCTAGACAAAATAGATGGAGTTGTCCATTTGAAAGAGAAACTAGGGACCTTCGTACGGTGGCCACAAAAATATTTGAAAAAAATCATAGAGAGTTAGCCTTAAGTGTAGAAGAGAAAAAGAAGGGTTAGCAGCAATAGAGTGTAGAAAGTGAAGTTGCAGACAAAGAGTGTACTAAGCTTGAATAAGTTGAACCCAAACAAAAACCAGAAAATCTGATTTGGGTGTACATTTTGTGAGTAGAACAAAGAATGTTCTATCTTACTACACCTGTAATGTAAAACCCCTTGATTATGTTTTTCTCTTTTTGTTTGGGTTTCACTCATTCAAATTGGTGCATTATAGAAGAAGGGATATGTTGCTTTGTAAGCAATAGACATGAAGAACATGGGTGCAGAAAAAAAAGTAAATACAAAGCATATAAAGAGGTGTAGAGAAGAGGAAAATTTGTAGAGAGTGCAACATACATGTATGTGTAGTTGCAAATAAGTTGCAACATAGAATTGTCATCAAAATTGTAATATCTTGCATAACCAAAAAAAGGCGTTGTAACTCAATTTTCTCAGTCATAGCATTGAGAAACACACTTTGTAATAGTACATTTTTCAAAGCAAAGACACATTTATGTCTTGTATCTGTTGTAAGAACACATTTCTCAATTAAATTTCAGTATTTTGCCTTCTTAATAGTCATTTCACTATGTGCAAATGAATGATTGATTATTTTTTTATGTGTTTTTATATGTTTAAACCTCAATTAAAGCATTGTCTCATTTCCAACACTTATAGGCAGAAATCAGTGAACAAAAACAATTAAATATACTACCAACCGACAAAAATTAGTGTTAATAAATATGAATAAATATAATGATTATGCAATTAATAAACAATGTATCAATATACCTATCAGTTGATAGAAATTAGTGAGAAAAAAAAACTACCAAATTGATCAAAATGATGATTAAAATTAATGACTAAATATACTACCAATGGACAGAAATTAGTGAATAAAAATGACTAAATAAGTGACCAGTTAACATCAATCAATGACTAAATTAACGACAAAATATACCAGTGAATAAAAAAATGACTGAATAAGTGACCAATTTAAAACATTCAATGACTAAATTAACGACTAAATTACACACTGCCAAATCCATCAAATTAATGACTACATCAACGACCAAATGAATCAATCAGATGACTAAATTAATGAGCAAGTCGATCACTCAGAAAACTAAAACAACGACCAAATCGATCAATCAGGTGACTAAATTAACGATAAAAATTGATCAACCGAACAAATAAAAATGGTTTAGTCATCAATTCAATCATGTTATAAATGACTAGCAATAAACTACTACTGGTCATGTGACCATGTTCAATCATTTATAAGTAGTTTTTAGTAGTTTTTTCAGTCATAGATTGTTGTTTTTGTACTAGTGTCCATTTCATTTAGCATTGTCATTTGATTTACATAGCATATCATTGTTACCATTGCTTGGTAGTACTTTCTTTCAATACGTTCTTTATCATACTTTCTCTTTCATGGCTATTCTAGCTGTCCGTGGAGGTGAGAACACCGAAATGGGGGTTTGTCTGTGGCAAGCCCCGAAACAACTCCAACATTTTTCCCCATTCTAGATAGGAGGCTAGACCAACCGTGAGTTCAATTTTTTATCACCTTTGTTCTCATCAACTTCTATCTTTTAAGTTAGTGTTATTCTTGTCATTTCAGTATTTTAGTTCTTTTGTGTTTTCCATCATTGCTTAAACTCCACTTATTAGGTAGTTAGTGATTTTTCTACTAGTCTTGATTGTCCTTTGTACTTTCTATCCGTACGGACACTAGCACCTGACCGGGATGCCAGTGCACCACGCTGTCATCTGTCTCCTGTACTGGAGTCCCTTGGTAGAGAGCTGCCTAGGTTACAATCCAAGCTCAAGAATTCACTCACCTGATTCCCTAAATATCTTGAGTTGATAGAAGGACAGTGGTAGATCTATTTCCCTTCCTTTTCACCCTCTCAAAACATCAAATTTACCTTAAATAATCCTTAGTATGAGGTAGATCAAGGTAGTTGATCATTCTAGACCCTCCCATGACCTGGGGTCTTGAGTGGTCAGTCCCCCTCCTCTACATTTTGGTGAACCCGACATGAATTGTTCTACTTCCATTTGGTAGTGATGAAAGACTCTTCCCTCATGTTCTAGGAGTGTTGTACAGATCAATGGGAACACCATAACTAGAATTCCCGTTGACCCTACATGCCAGGTAAATGTTATCACAAAGGAGATCATGTTGATAAATTTCTTACATAAGGATGGATATGATGAGTCTAAAAGTACTATATGTACACACAATGGGATTTTTTCCCCTCCCATTAGTTCCATCACCTTCTTAGTCATGGTTGGGACTAGGAATGTGAATGAACTCTTTGATATTATCCTAGGTTTCAAGTTGTTCAGAGTGAAACTAGGCATTCCATGAATGCAGTCCCTTAAATAACCCATAAGTGCTTGGAGTTTTCTCATTAGGGTTTTGTGCATGTAGTCCATGACACTGGTTACAAAAAAATGGTAGCGTGTGGGGGCTACTCGATCATTTTTTTCCTACCCTTGTTGGTCTACTCCCTCCCAGGATAGACCTATTGTATCAAACTTATGTAAAATACAAGAATGGGGGCATAGCGCCAAAGGTGACCTACCCTCCTCCCTATGCCATTTTAGTTCAAGCTTCCATGACAGTGCAGCATAAGGCTACCTCTACCACTCGATAAAAGGAGAAGGAGAAGTCTTCTCAAGGTGCTTCTTCCTCCTATATGGTTCCACCTGTCCCCTCCTCTCATCCTGTTGCAACACCTTCTACTTTTTCCCCTATGCATCTCTTATGGATTCTAATGGTGCCCACTTGGTGGAAGGCCAAGCGTTAGGAATTTGAACTTCTTGTCTTACCCATGGTGCCTCGGCCTATTTTGTATGGAAAGGGGAAGGGCCCCCATGAAGATGCTTCTACATCTCAGCCTCCGCAACCTCCTATTGTCCCTACCCCTAAGGTAATGACTAGGAAGAGGCCCCCCACTGAGGCACTCAAGTTTTCTCCCTCCCTTCCTCTTGTTCCTATCCAGGAGTCACTCCCTCCACTAGAAATGGTTGTGATGGATACTTCAATGGCTGAACAGGAGTCTTATGTCTCTTCTTAGGCTATAGCCTCTAGCTCCCGGAGCCATAGAAACCACCTTGTGTATGAGCGTAAGTGTAGGAGAAAGGATCTATTCACTGAGCAGGCTACCTTGTAGAAGAAGCAAGGGGGGACAACATCTTCTATTTTAGCATCTTCTGTTGTGTCCTCCTATTCTACCCTTTCTACTTCAGTTCCCTCTACCTCAATCTTGCTTCTGGATCCCCCTGCAAGGGTGAAAAATCTGCACCCTAAGAGGGTGCAAGTATTCATTGATCCTTTGACTAAGCTTCCCCTTCTGATGTTCCTTCCAAAAATCCCACCTTTTTTAAAACCTGTGGACATGCAAAATACATCGATGGTGTCTACTATAGTTTTCTCCTCTTCCTCCTCACCTTCTGCTTCATCTGTGGGTATCTCACATCCTTTGATGAAGTGAAAGTTGGAGGATGACCCTGCTTCCAATGAGGGTTGAAATAAGGGTTCACCTTCTTCAGAGGTTGGTTCTATGTTGACTTGCACTGCCTTAGTGACAGAGGAAACCCTGACGTCCCTAGAGTTTTTCAATGCTCCTAAGTCTTTTAGTGAGGTTGACAGTGGATCTTGAGCACCTCCTCCATCATTCGTTGAGTTGACACATGACACTCCTATAAAGTGTGTGTTCAACTCTATAGATGATGTCCCAGCTATGTCGTTGATTTTGAGAGATTGATGACATTCACGTCATAGGAACTAAGTGGAGAAGACCTCAAGGGGACTTTTTCCTTGGCTCTTGTCATAGGAAGTTGAAGGGTTCTCCCCTTGTTATCTTGCCCTTGTAGGCTTGTCTTCCCTCCCCTTATAGTGATCTAGATTGGGATAACGATGACCTTTTGATTGATGAGGACTAGGGGGTGCCTCTTCTTTATTTGGAGAATAGATTGTGTGTGTTGTGTTCCCATGTGCTTGTTTTATGTGTTCCTAGAGGACCCTATTGGTTGTTTTCAATGAACCAATCAAATCCTGCCGGATACCTATGAGTTTTCCAGGCCCAATTCTCGAATACCTACAAGATAATTGGCCAATGAACAAGATATAGCACCAATTTCTTTATATCTTGCACTTTGGGCTTTGTAAAACCTGAGAGGGTGGTCCCACAATGTATATTATACAACTCTTTCAAACAATTTACATACACATTGCATATTCAAGCAGATATATTCTCACCCATGACTAATAAGAAGAAATTATCCAAGAAATTAGCATTTCCTTGAATGAATTATACATCTTAAGTTGAGAATATAAGACAATACAAAATACAAAAAATCAAAGATAGATCAATGTTTATTTAAAAGATTGTTCTTAAGTCAGGTAATTGGAACCATGAGAAAGACTTGACAGAGTTAGGATTAGTGCCATTATCTATGGGCTAAAAGTTTGAGCAAATTGAAATATAAGGTATATTTATTTTTGGACACTCAAGATCTAAGCAATACTACTTTACAATTCACAAATTTGTAACCAAATTCTAAAGACTACTTATCAAATCCAATGACCCTGTACAAGAATTCATGATTTGATTCAAGCATTTTAACTCATTCTATGAACAAGAGATAAAACCAAAACATATATCAAAGTATGAAACGATGACAATTAATGAAATGATCTCTGATCAAAATTTTCATTAATAATTCATAGACACAATCAAAATGGAGAGACTATAGACTTGGAAAATATCCATTATCATTCAGATATGCCCAAAAACTATACATTTGACAAAACTTGCTATCTAGACTCAAAGCATTAGACAAAGACTTAGCATATTCACTCTGTGTTCTCAATTTTCATAATTCAGCTCCAGAATTCAACAAAAACCTGCACAAATGGCCCCGAATTCCCTTTTATAGAACAAGGGAGAAAAAACAAGCTTCAAGCCAAATGTACACATGTCACATTCCAATTGGACCGCGCTAAGACATATTCCCTAATTCAGTTATATTTGCATACTTCAAAATGGAGGGAGTACACATGAGACAAAGATCATTTACATTCGTTGTAAGGAGAAACTTTTCTTGTGTATTGTTGATCCTCAGCTAAGATGGCCATCTCGAACAAATTAGATTGATTCAATGACATTTGAATTTGCATCGTTGTTCCAGCTTGGAGAAATGGCCAATAGAAACATGTCGACTAGACCTTCTTCATGTACTTGTGGGCTCCATCTGCTAGTATCCATAGAGCATACGTGGCAGATTCTCGCGGACCTTGCTGATTTTAATGAGCCTACATCTTACCTCTGCAAGCCAGCAGAGAATGATGGCAATCATCCTTCACCCTTCAATCATCACCATCGATCTTAAAACCCTAGGCGTTGGAATGGAACACAATGGTTGGGCCCACATACCTGATCAAACACATGTCGACATCTCGTTGATCTCGCAACAATTAAACTATTGTCACTTGGGATGCATGAGCCAACGGGGAGCGGCTCATATTAAATCCCACAATCTGGTAACCTTCAAATCCGCACATACAATGAAATTATTCATAAAAGAGGGCCTTGAATAGGTTGACGAGAGTTTACCCTTGGGGATTAATGACTTAGACTTAAGTCACTTATGAGAAAAATATTAAAACCCGACTTTGGAAGAATTAAAACTCTTTGCGACTGGAAGTGACCAAATAACCTAAGAAAAGGGGGCTAGTAAGGAATGCATAACGATGGCTTAGAAAGCAACTTATATCACTAACAACCGGGAAAAACAAGTCAACACAAAATTAAAACGTCCAAGGGTTGCACATGGAGCAATTGGAAACAAGGTTTCCTAAATAAAACCCTAAACCCTAACCATGGGCAACATGTGACATGCTAATACCAAGCATAAAAAGACCTCAAAATATCAAGAATTTTGGGGGCTCTATCAGTGGTTCATGCTTGGGGACGCATGCCTCTAGTGGGTATGGCGAGAAACAAATCTCTTGGTGAAGCAAACCAAACACAGAGGAACTAAAAAAAACCTAGGAGCTTTCCCGGACAAGGCAAGTAGACACAACAGAAAGTAAACACATCAAACCCTATGTACAAAATTTACAGGACTATACATTTTACATGGAAATATAACCTATTTAAGGAGAAATAGGGTTTCAAGAACTACCCATGTACTGGAAATTCCAAGCATTCACTTGATAGTGATTGTAGAAAGTAGGAATCTTCCCCATGAGTATTTGTGATTAAATAAGGTCCAAGCCATAAGGGATCAAACTTCCCATGCTTTCCTTTATCCTCTAGTCTGGAATTCCACATTAAAACCATACATCCTACCTCAAACTTCCTCTGAAAAACCCTTTTTTCATGCAAATATTTGACTTGGAGCTGCATTTTCTCATTTCTCTTGTGAGCTTCTCTCCTCATCTCATCAAGCTCAATCAATTCGTCCATCTGGTTTTGCATCTCATCACAAATGTCAGTATCATACTCTTGAACAAATTTATACATTTTCATCAAATTATTGTGTGGTATTCTAGCTTCTAGTCCATACACCAAGTTAAAAGGATACTATCCAATAACTTTCTTGATTGTGGTTCTATCTGCCCACAATGCCAATTGCAGTTTTGAGTCCCAGGCTTTCTTATTCTTTTCAAGAACCAGTTTAATGATCTTCATAAGGCTCTTATTACTGGACTCAACTTGTCCATTCCCATGGGGATGATATGGGGATGAGTAAGATACATTTATTCCATGTTGGTTACAAAAATCCATGAATTATTCAGACCTAAAACACATAGCATTGTCAGAGAAAATTCTCTCAGGAACACCAAACCTACTCAATATATTATTCATCAAGAAATCAATGACAACTTTATTAGTTTCCTTCTTGGTGGGAATGGCTTCAACCCATTTCATGAAGTAATCGATTGCAACCAGGATCCAATCATTTCCTCCACTAGACTTCATCGCCATTTCTCCAATAAAGTCAATAGCCCACTATTGGAAGGGGGTTGGTGCTGAAACTCGCCTAAGCGATAGGTTACCTGAAAAATTTAGTTTACCTATAAATCTCTGACACACATCACATTTCTTTACAAGTCTATGTACATCTTTGAATATTGTGGGCCACCAAAAACCTTCCCTCGGTACCTAATTTGTAGTAGTCTTCGCCATATAGTGACCTACACACACACCCTTATGCATTTCAATTAACAAATCTTCCACTTGGTCACCATCCACACATATGAGAAGCACACCTTATGGGATTCTCCACCAAAATTCACCATCAATGATGACATACCTAATTGCTTTCAGTTTAAAAGTTCCCCTCTCATTGTTTGGCATGTCATCAGGGCATTTCATGGTCTGCAAATATTCGACTATCCTTCTATACCAACCACATGTTTGCATATCACAGATGGGAGCAATGTTTTCTTGTTCAACTTCATTGATTTGATTGGCCTCCAAATTAGTTGCAGCCATGAGTGTAGCCAATCCTTGGCCTCTTACTAGCTTTGTAATTTGAATATCTATGTTGAACTCTTAGATTATGTTAATCCACCTACATCTCCTACCTGTAGTTTCTTGCTGAGTAAAAATGTCCTTGACTATTGCGCTTGGAACATAAGCCACTACTATTACACCAGTCAAATATGTTCTGAAATTATTAACAGCCTTAACTAAGGCATAAGCTTGCTTCTCAATGGTTTCATACTTGAGCTCAGTTGCTTGTAAGGACTTGCTAAAACAGGAAATTGGTTGTTCAAATCCTTCATCATTTTTTTGTAACAACACTCCTGCTACAGTATGAAAAGAGGCAAATGTAAACAATTGAAATGGATTGGCATAATCAGGAGTCTTCAAGATAGGTGCAACTTTAATAGTGTTCTTGATAGCTTGAAAAGCTTTGAGAGGCTCTTCTTACCATGCCACCTTTTCTCCTTTCTTGAGAATTCTTGAGATAGGCCTAACTATCTCTGCAAAATTAGTTACAAACCTCCTTAGAAATTTTATCTACTCAAAAAGGGACTGAATCCCTTTGACATTCCTTGGTGGTGTAATCTTGTCTATAGCTGCTACTCTTTCAGGGTCAATCTTGATACCATCTTTCAAAACAATGTGTCCTAGCAGCTTGTGTTCTTTAACTCCAAAGGCACACTTCTTGGGACTCAATGAGATACCATATTCCAGAGCCCTAATGAATATTTTCTCAAGATGTGAACAATGATCCTCTTCCTTCTTGCAATGGGCAGTGAGATCATCTTGGTAAATAGCAAGAAATAAATCTAGAAAATCAACAAAAGCCACATCCATGGCTCTCTGAAAAGTGGCACCAACATTTATTAGGCCGAAGGGAATCCTCACGTAAACATAAGTTCCCCAAGTTGTAGTAAATTTTGTTTTATACTGCTCTAATTCTCTCACCATAACCTGGTTGTAACCAGAAAATCCATCCATCGTAGAAAGAAATTCACAACCTGTCACCTTCTGCAACATTGCTTCCATGTTAGGTAGAGGGTAATTATCTTTCAAGGATGTAACATTGAGGTTCTTGAAATCCACACACAGTCTTAAGTCGCCATTCTTTTCTCTGACAGGGACCAGATTGGACACCCATGGGGAGTCTCTTATAGGTTTAATAATTCCCGCATCGCTCAACTTAGCAAGCTCCTCTTGCATTTTAGGCCTTAAGGTAGGATTAATGGGCCCCTATTTTTGCATGAATGGTTTTGTGTCAGGATTCAACGGGATCTCATGTTGGAATAAATCTTCCTTGTAAGATTTTAAATCATCATAGGACCATGCGAACACATGCCTGTATTTTTGCAGCAAGGAAATTAACATAGTCCTCACATATGGCTTCATCTTTTTCCCTATGTATACCTTCTTAGGATCATTTTTTGTTCCCAAATTTATTTCCTCTAAATCCTCTTTATGTGCACTTGATTTCTTTGAATTTGATATATCTGGGCCATCAAAGACCCTCTTAAGTGCAACTAGCCCCTTGGGAATTTTATTGGTTTTCAACTGAATTACTTCATTACCAAACAATGTCTCCTTTCCATCAACTTCCACCACATATGAATTGAAATCAATCTCTTGATTCTCATATCAGTCAACACAATGTAAGAATCTCAATATGTCATTATCATCATCAAACACTTGCCAATTTCAGATGTTGTTAGGTACTGTGGGCCTTGTTTGTACCTCAATTTGTGAGACACCATCAAAAGTCACATCATCAAGCTTGATTGCAATATTATCCAACAAGTCTACTTTGACATTTTTTCCTCTTTTTATCCAATCTATTCCAAAAGCATTGAATTCCTTGATAGCATCCCATACCTCATTCCTATATTGTCTCAATATTTTTTCCTTAGTGACAAATCTAGACCTAACTTGGGAAACTACTAGCTCAAAATCCTCAAATACTTTTAACAATTTTATTCCATGTTTGGAAGCTAACTTTAAACCCAATAATAAGGCCTCATACTCAACCACGTTATTCATACATGCAAACTGTAGTTAAAATGAGTACTTGAAAGTCTTACCTTGGGGAGAAATAAGAATGACTCTAGCACCTGAGCCTTCTTTTGAACAGGCTCCATCAAAATACAACATCCATAGGGAATCTTCATGTGGTGCTTGCAAGACCTCTCTAACAATTGGGGAAAGCTTAGCTTCTTCTTGTTGTTTCAATTCTTCCACACAAAAGGTGTCAATACTAGTGTCCACATAATTTATTATTGGGGGCTCTTCTGGCTCCTCAATAAGCTCAATCATATGCCAAAACCTTGATTCTCTGACAATTTTGACATCCTTCTGATCAATTGAGAATGTAGCAAAGGACAGATCACATTGCATACTTCCTCCCATAGAAGCACACCATTGTCTTGATAGCAGCATTCCATAAGTTGGTGGGATATCCACCACTGTGACACTCATGACTAGCTCCTTTTTAGGAAATGAAGCCAGTTTGTATGGGACCTTATAAATTACCCCGATGACAAGGACCTCCCTAGAATCCATAGCATAGCATTTTCCATAGGTGTTATCCACCTTCAATCCCATTTCTTCCATTATCTTGACTGGCATAACATTACTTGAAGCACTAGAGTCTATCATACAATTCCTGAGTAGTTTCCCATTAATGATCAAGCTCAGAAAGAAAGGATTGACCAAACTAGGATTTGTAGTAATGGTGGTTCCTAAATAAATCTCAAGGTTCTCATTAATTACTACACCCGACTCAGTATTCTTTTCTTGATTCTTACTTGTTTCAGGTGCATCAGCCTCTACTTTGTGTTTGCTCCCTCCTACAACACTGTTAATAACAACCATTGTTTTTTTCTTATGGACGTCGATCCTCATCATCTCAAGAAATGGGACTGTAACCCAGATTTGAGATAAGACCTGAAACATATCAATAGGAGAACTTGGTATCTCTAGAAGTACTATTTCCTAGGGGATTACCTTATCAGCTTGCTTATCAATTTTTTCAATGGTAGGCTTCAACTCTTTTTGGCCTTCGAATCTTGATGTGTAACTTCAGCAGTAACCTTTGCTTTGTTACCTTTCTTAGCCCAAATTCTTATTTCTTTAGCTTCTTTGGGCTTAGTCTCTTCCTTCTTGCTCTCTATCTTGACTCCTTTACTATTTGCATTCTTCTCTTTAACGAATAAGCCTCTAGGATGGCCTTGATTTCCACTCACCACCCTATTCCTCAAGTGGATATCACCTCTTGCTTGAGCTCTAGCAGCTAGTGCAATTGTATATTTCTCTATTTCCTCATTCGGAGGTCTTCTTAGGGAAACACTACATGCATCAAGATTATAAGTAGTGTATTCATCTTCTCTTTCTTCATCAGAAAGGACTTGCTGATGGTATAATCCTGCTTCATGTCTCTACATTTCCACATCATTAGTGCCATCATCATCACTAGAATATTAATCACTACATTCCAAATATGAGCTAGTCACGAATACATTTGTAGTTTCATCTAGATTATAGGGAGAATCAAACTCCCTCTGATCATCTTGAGTTTCTTCTAAAGACCTCGCAACTGTACATTGTTGTGATGAGTGAGGAATCTCACATACTCCACACCATGGTAAGTCTTCAACAAAATTTGTTGTATTCTTATGTAGAGGGTCAGGTGTAGCCTGAAAGTTCTTCTGATTATTCTGAACTGGCTTCCCATTATGCCAACTTGTATGGTAAGGATAATCTTGAAGCCTTGGAGGCCTCTCATTCCTCTGGAACTGAGGTTTTTCATTCTTTTCCTACTTCTGCAGTATATTTATGACTTGATCCAACTTTTCATCTAGGGCTGTAGCTTTAACTACTTTCTCATTTTGGGATTTTGAGCTTTTAGAGAGCATAGGGTCATCTCTTCTACCAGCTTTACCAAATTTTGTTCTATTATTTTCAATGTTTACCACCATCTTATAGGCTTCCCTCAAAGACTGTAGATTCTTGTCTCTAAGTAAATAACACGTCTTAGAGTCATATTCATTACAATACACAACCAAAAATGCTCTTTCATTGGGCCTCAGGAATCTAGGGACTTTATTCATTGCCTTTTGGAATCTTACATTAAATTCAGTAGCCATCTCATTGTTCCCTTTCGTAATGTTATTAAAGGCATTCAACCTAAATCGTGGATTAGTTTGGTTTCCATATTGCTCTCTGAAAATTCAAAAGAATGAATCCTTGGAGTCTATGCTTGTGTCTGGAAAGCTCCTATACCAATCCCTTGCATCCTCCATTAGGGATTGCATAAAGTATTTCATAGCCACATCCTCATCCCACAATTCAAAGTCTTCTACAAAACTCTAAAAAGCCTTCAAGTGGTCTTCACC
The DNA here is from genome assembly GCA_007258455.2 of Sequoia sempervirens. NCBI lineage: Eukaryota > Viridiplantae > Streptophyta > Pinopsida > Cupressales > Cupressaceae > Sequoia > Sequoia sempervirens. The sequence goes on from VDFB02363129.1 coordinate 67,236, forward strand.
ACTAAGAGCATTGTTCCCAGTGAATTTAGATACATGTTTCCTAGCATTGTCTGGTACTAGATTTCAGTATCCTGGGATATTCTCAAAGAATAATTGTCGGTACCTATTAGTGTGCAGAAATCTTCTCCTAGCAAGTCCTTCATCCTCATCCTGACTATCATGATCCCTTCTTCCACCATTTTGTTTCTATGAATTGTCTTAAATGTGTCCTTAGGTTGTGAAGCAAAGCTAGAAGGATTGCCAGTAGATGATGATTTCTCATTTATATGTGGGCTTGAAGAGGAAGTGTAGGCTTGAGGGCTTTGGATTTCAGGGACAAGGTCCTTCAATGTAGATTCTAAGAAGCTGAGCTTCTTTTTCATTTCTTTATTTACAACAAGTAATTCCATCTCCTTTATCTTCCTGTCTAATTCTTCATTTTCTTTCATCAGTTTATCTAATAATGGAATAGAATCATCTTGTGAGGTATCTTTTTTGGAAGCACCTCCCTCATTGATTTTTACTCCTTTGTTTTCCCTTTTCTCTCCCATAGGTCATTTTCCTTTATCAACATTATGGGATTCACACTTTGTATTTTTGGGGGGAGGGGTAGATGGGATAGAATCCTTTTCAGCAATATTGGTTTCTAGACTGACAACATCAATTTCAATAAGGGGTTCTACGGGGATTTTTCCTATGATTTCGTGCACCACTGGACCAGTTGTCTTAGCAACCACAGCCGCTAGCTTATCCAACACTTCTATCTCCTCAACATTTCTCCTCAACATATCCCTCTACATCATTTGGTCCCTTATTCTCTTCTTTGTTTCTTCTTCCCTTTTCTTTCTATTTTCATTACATTTGGAGGCTCTCTCATTGAGTAATTTCATGTCATTCAGTACCTCCTCTTCATCTGGAAAGGTAGACTCTCTATCAAATACTACTACATTGTCAACTTGGTGGGGAGAAAGATCATGGGAATAATCATCTCTAGTTAGCAAGTCATTGGGAATAGGGGTATATGTATGGGAATTTTTTGTCACATATCCCTGAGCTCTAGCACGTCTAGCACTAAAATTATCCCTTTCTATTCGATCCCTTTCTCTTTGCTTCATGGATTACCTGCCCGAATCTGAGGAGTACTCATTTACAACATACTTCATAAAAACTTCCCCCCTCTCATTAGAATTATTATCACCGAAGTCCAATAGATTTCTTTCACATTCTGAACTAGAATTAGAACGCATTACATGTTCAGGAGTGGGATGAGGGGTAGAATTACCTTTTCTTGCGTCCTTTTCCTTTATCCATTTCCTGTGTGGGTTCACATTCTTAGATAATTCACCTTCCAATTTTTGTTCTGGATGCTTCTTCATGTGGCCTCGTGTTCCTCTCATTTGCACTTGAGTCTTCTTCACGTTTGTCACCTTCTCTAATTTCTTTGTAATTTTCTTCTTTACTTCTTTGATATCTTTAAACACCGGTTTGCACTAGTGTAGAGATGTCAAAGTCGCCACCCAAATTCCTTGGGACAAATTGGTAGCAATTTTACTATGCTTTGTGCAAATTTCAACAAATCTTTATAAATTGAGACAAACTTTGACACATACAACATTCCTTTGCATGAATTTTGGATGCAAGATTTGAAGACAAATAGGCGGGAAACTTAGCAGGAACTTAGGTGAGATATTTGGTAAATATTTAAGCTAAATTTAGCAAATGCTTTTACTTGACCGACTCTATAAGTAAATATCACCATATAACATAGTGATATATGATAAGGCATTCTGGAGATCTATTAATTGTAAAGCTTACGTCCCCAGTAGAGTCACCATTTTGTTGGTTGTTTTCAACGAACCAATCAGATCATGCTAGATACCTATGAGTTAGCTAAGCTCAATTATTGAATACCTGCAAAATAATTGGCCAACGAACGAGATATAGCACCAATTTCTTTATCTCCTGCACTTTGGGCTCTACAAAACCTGGGAGGGTGGTCCCACAATATATATTATACAACTCTTTGAAACACTATACGTACACATTGCATATTCAAGCATATATATTCTCACCCATGACTAATAAGAAGAAATTATCCAAGAAATTAGCATTTCCTTGAACGAATTATACATCTTAAGTCGAGAATATAAGACAATACAAAATACAAAAAATTAAAGATAGATCAATGATTATTTAAAAGATTGTTCTTAAGTCAAGTAACTGGAACCATGCGAAAGACTTGACAGGGTTAGGATCAGTGCCATTATCTATGGGCTAGGAGTTTGAGAAAATTGAAATATAAGGTATATTTAATTCTGGACACTCAAGATCTAAGCGATACTACTTTGCAATTCACAAATTTGTAACCAAATTCTAAAGACTACTTATCAAATCCAATGACCGTGTACAAGAATTCATGATTTGATTCAAGCATTTTAACTCATTCTATGAACAAGAGCTAAAACCAAAACATATATCAAAGTATGAAATGATGACAATTAATGAAATGATCTCTAATCAGAATTTTCATTAATAATTTGTATACACAATCAAAATGGAGAGACTATAGACTTGGAAAATCTCCATTATCATTCAAATATGCCCAAAAACCATACATTTGACAAAACTTGCTATCTATACTCAAAGCATTAGACAAAGACTTAGCATATTCACTCTGTGTTCTCAATTTTCACAATTCAGCTCTAGAATTCAACAAAAGACCTACACAAATGGCCATGAATTCCCTTTTATAGAAAAAGGTAGAAAAGACAATCTTAAGTCCAGATGTACACATGTCACATTCCAATTGGACTTCTATAAGACATATTCCATAATTCAGTTATATTTGTATACTTCAAAATGGAGGGAGTACACATGAGACAAAGATTATTTACATTCATTGTAAGGAGAACCTTTGCTTGTGTATCGTTGATCTTCAGCTAAGATGGCCATCTCGAACAACTCAGATTGATTCAATGACATTTGAATTTGCATTGTTGTTCCAGCTTGGAGAAATGGCCAATAGAAACATGTTGACTGGACCTTGTTCATGTACTTGTGGGCTCCACCCACTAGTAGCCGTAGAGCATACGTGGTAGCTTCTCACGAGCCTCGTTGCTTTTAATGAGCCTACATCTTACCTCCATGAGCCAACGGGGAACTGTTGTGATCATCCTTCACCCTTCAATCATCACCATCAATCTTAAAACCCTGAGCATTGGAATGAAACACAACGGCTGGGCCCACATACCTAATCAAACACATGTCAACATCTCGCTGATCTCATAGCAATTAAACTGTCATCACTTGGGACGTGTGAGCTAGCGAGGAGTATCTCAAATTAAATCTCACAATCTAGTAACCATCAAATCTATAGATACAATGAAATTAGTCATAAAAGAGGGCCTTGACTAAGCCAACGAGAGTTTATCCTTGGGGATTAATGACTTAGACTTAAGTCACTTATGAGAAAAATATTAAAAAAAGACTTTGGAAGAATTAAAAATCTTTGTGGCTGGAAGTGACCAAATAACCTAAGCAAACGGGGCCGATAAGGAATGCATAACGATGACTCAAAAAGTAACTTATATCACCGACAACCGGGAAAAACAACTCAACACAAAATTAAAATTCCCAAGGGTTGCACATGGAGCAATTTGAAACAAGGTTACTTAAATAAAACCCTAAACCCTAATAGTGGGCGATATGTGACATGCTAATACTAAGCACAAAAAGACCTCAAAATATCAAGAATTTTGGGGGCTCTATCAGACCCTTGTCACCCTCATCAGTGCTTGGATACAAGAATGTTTTTGTGTCATGAAACTTCTTCTATTTTTCATATAATTTCTCTCTTTATTGTGCTTTGATTTTCAATAATTGGGGATGATACAAAGTGTTGGGGGCATTTAGGCCTCCCTTCCATGTTGACCCAATTTTTAATTTTCATTTTGTTTTCATGTGCCTTTCTTCACATGGTCTAATATAGTAGGGGGTTGATGACAGTTCATTTATTTATTATTATATTTATCTATCTATATTTATGATCATCTTTAACCTTGAAATATCAGATCCCCATATCTCTTGTTCATTATGTCATTGTTAATCCTTTACTTTTATCTTTCTCTCTTCTTTTCTTTCTTTGTGATGTTGTGGTGCTCATGTGTTGACCCTCGCTTGTGTGACAACATTACCACAGTTACATCTCATCATATTCTACAGGCCGCAACATCACTTTCATTCTTGCTTTTCACTCCTTAGGATGTCACGTGTCTTTGTGCTTAGCACGCACCATCCTAAGGGTGGGCTATCATATTGCTTTTATTTTTAGGTGTATTCGGTGTTCAATGAATCCCTCACTGAAAATCCTTTATTTTTAAAAAATTGCATTCTTCAACATGGATCTTTGGAAAAAAAATTCTTTCATCACAGATTCATAAGATAGAATTTGTGCTTTCTTTTGTGAGGGAACACTCTTTCTTTCAAATTCCTTGATGAAATTAATCTTTCAAAAGGATTCCTTGATTCTAGAATCATTGGTGAAAAATTCTATCTCTTTTCAAAAATTTCATCACTTTCAAACAGAGCGTCCCTTGATTGGACCCCTTTTATTTTGAAGGGTTCCTAAGGGACCCCTTTGAAAGATCTTCCTTCAATTATTGACTATTTGCATAACTATCTACCTATTTTCCTACATGGGATTTTGATATCTAACATGTTTTGTCTGTGAATTAACATGTTGCTTTGTAAGTGTGCCTGTGAAGCTACTTTTCAATTGACCTTGCAGGACTAAGTACCTGTAAGGCCCCATCAAACTCTACGGAGTCTCTCACATCTAGATTCCTTCAAGACTGAGAACCTGGGGAGCCTCCTTTGCAAGTTTGAGGACTTATGAAGCGCTTACATCCTAGTACAGGATCTCTTTGTTAACCTCTATAGGACCAAGCACCTACAAAGCCTCTTTGTTCACCCTTCCATAGGTCTATAGATCTACAATGCATTTTGTTCAACTCTCCTTGGGCCTGAGGATCTGTGGAGCCATCTCCTCTTCCTATGCTTTCGAGTGGGTCAAATTGTGGTCTACTTCCTCAATGGTTCAGGTATACTTTCTTTGAACTCTTTCAATCTACTTTACCTCACATTTAGTGGCACATATGCTCACTAAAGTAAGGGAAAAATGTAATGGGGTGAATTTGTACCCCTTGCAAATTCCCTATTTACATCCCTTACCTTAGAAAAATTAAACCCAATGATTCTTTTCCACTTCATCCATTCTCTTTCCACCCGCTTGGAGGTTGTCTATGGTTTCAATGGTGGAATTTTTGTTAGGGATGCTAGCACAACGTGTGGACATTTGTGTGGCACAATGCTATCCTGATAGGATTCCCACCTCTGGAATATGTAGATGTGTTACACTTCTCCATTTTCAATGAAGTGTAATTCCCCTACATCTTTTACCGACCTCAAATGACTCTTTTGGGCTTCTATTCATCCTAAAAACATCTTCTTCTCTATTCATTCGATCTACTACACGTTTCTCAATCACAATTGCTTCTACACACTTCATTTTCTTAGCACTTCCACCAGTTTTGAAGCTCCAAGATGACTCTCTACTAGTTTTCACTCTTGTTGTTGCAACAATAGTAGCATCTATAAGCCTGTGAGATTGCATCTCCCTTCACTTGCTTGAGGGCATATTGTTTGGGAGGTGATATCCATTTTTTTTAGCATTGTCATTTGATTTACATAGCATGACATTGTTACCATTCTTTGTAGTACTTGCTTTCAATACATTCTTTATCATACTTTCTCTTTCATGGCTTTTCTGGTTGTTCGTGGAGGTGGGAACACATAAACAAGGGTTTGTCTATGGCACGCCTCGAAACAACCCCAACATTTTCCCCATTCTTTTGTGTGTAGGTAATCATGATCATGTTGAGCTTGCGGGAGGTTGGACCAACCGTGAGTTTTATTTTCTATCACCTTTGTTCTCATCAACTTCTATCTTTTAAGTTAAAGTGTTATTCTTGTCATTTTAGTATTTTAGTTCCTTTATGTTTTTCGTAATCACTTAAACTCCACTTATCAGGTAGTTAGTGAGTTTTCTAATAGTATTGATTTTCCTTTGTACTTTCTTTTTGTATGGATTCTAGTGCTCCGTGCTATCATTCGTCTCCTGCACTAGAGTCCCTTGGTAGAGAGTTGCCTAGGTTACAGTCTAGGCTCGAGAATTCACTCACCTGATTCTCTAAATATCTTAGTTTTAAAGGATAGTGGAAAATCTATTTCCCTTCCTTTTCACCCTCTCAAAACATCAAATTTACCTTAAATAATCCTTAGCATGAGGTAGATCAAGGCAGTTGATTGTTCTAGACCCTCATGTGACTTGGGGTCTTAAGCGGTCGATCCCCCTCCTCTACACATACTTATACAAGAAATAATTTGAAGTGGTATAATCTCCAAGTATGAACATGATTATGTGGAAAGTGGGGTCCATAAATCAAGGTAATAAGACCACATGAGTGGGAATATTCAAGGAACTCCACATGTTTAAAGATTCCACATAGGTAAATTATCGATAATGTATGTTGGGAGCCAAAGTACAAGTGCAATCAATGGAGATTGAGACTCATGTACATGTATATTCCTTACTAGGTGGCTCAGTGGGGAATGAATTAAAGAAATAATATTCCCAAATAGTGTTGTCACTACTATATATGGTGGATGCTAGAAAAATGAAGACTAAATCCTTCTATAATGAAAAGATCATTGTGAATGTAGGGTGTTAGGGGAGAATATTATAGTCAAATTCATAGGATTTGAATAGTAAATTTCTTAAAGTTTTAAAATTTTATTTACAAAGATTGTATACATGCACTCCAAGCGCTATGGTTTTCACTCCATTCTCTCTAGATTGAATATGCACCTTTCATGTTTAAAAATGTGTGCAACATTAATGAATGTGTTTGAATAAAAAAGTACTAATACTTGATTTGGCCCAACCTCCTAAGATAATATGATACATCCCATGGTCTTTACTAACAAAAAAAATATCATTTTTATTAGAACACTTGAATGTGCATTTGCTTGTTGTTTCATATGATTGTTAAACAAGAAATCTTAAGTGTATATATTGAATTGTGAAATCAATTCAATAAGAAATTTATTAGGTGAGAATTCCATAATGGACCCACTTACATACAATGTACTATAATAGTAATTATAGGTATTTTTGCATCCAAAAATTTAATCAATAGTTTAGATCTAGAGGAATAATTGTTATTAGTATGTTTCATCCACACATACATATCATTGTATGTATAGCATTGTGAATCAACATAATAATCATCTAAAGTACACTGGTCCATGACAAATAAATCTTGTGTATTGAAATTATTAGCATGACTAGGGAATGGGTTGGTATATATATTTACAAGTTTTAGTTGTGAGGAGAAAACAAAAGATTTCCACCATCAATGACACCTTCAACATGAAACATGTTATCAAATAAGATCTTGTACTTTTCTTTAAATCTAAGAAATATTATATTATATGTCCCATAACTCTATTTTAAAGTTTTTTCTCAACATAATTCTTGGAAAGTGTATAATCAAGACCCAATGAAGTAATAGAAGGAATATTTATCAAATTAGAGCTGAATAAAATTCAACAAATTATATTATCCAAAGGTTCTTACAAATTGGTAAATTTAATATAAGTAATAAATGATTTTGAAAGTATTAGTAACTTGATGAACATTTTCCATTGTTCATTTACAATCATTGCCTTATAAAAGAATGTATAATTTTTAAACTTTAAAGGGTATGAAAAAACATTTGAAGTGGATGATCCATATTTCAATAGACTATTTTTTAGCATTTTGATTTCAATTGCTTTTGCATACATAAAGAGATCAATAAAAGATGAAAAGTTATTAAGGTACATATTATCGACAACTAGGTTGATTAATCCCTTGAGAGAAATAATTTACAACTCCAATCATGCGAGGGATAGTGAAGTTTAGAACACAATTGAAATATTATAAATTTATTATGAATATTCTCATTCAACCCTTAGGCACACTCAAAAAATAGTAACCTTAAAGTAGATATTAGCCTTAAATTATTTTAAGAATTCTTAATTAAATAAAACATGTATATGTATGGGCACGTAAGGAAATCAAAATAACCATTAAATAACATAATATTTTAAAGTACTAAAAAAATATTTAGCCAAAAATTTATCCTCATACACTAATTATAAACATGCTACAATGAAAGAGAACAAATTTGTATATGGAATTTTTCCATTATACATATCAAAGTGAATCTTTACAAAAATGAAATCTAGACAATATGTAACAATCACAAATTCTAATGGTGTATATCTAACTTTGATGAATGCATCAATATCATATTCCCTATGCATAGTAGCAAATTCTAATGGTGTATATCTAACATAATATTTTGAATGAGTACATATATGGTAGGAAGGAATGGTAACACGAGAGGATTAGGAAACGAGGGGATGAGTGAATATAAAGGCTACTAAATATCCCATTGAAGGAGGATGAGTATAATGTATATAATGAGAGATGAAATGAGGAATATAATGAGGTAAGAAAATTTGATGAGGATATGTAATAATGTGTATACATAGGAAGAGAATGAGGAGAATAATGAGGAATGAAATAAGAAGTAACTATAGTGGAAGAAGAAATGGTAGAAGTAGCAAAGATGCTAGTGAAAAGAGAGCTAGGAACAATGGATGCAATAAGAGCTATGAAAGTGTTAAATGGAGTGGAAGTGGACTAAGAAGAATGGGAGGATGGGAAAAACTACATATGAGATGCAAGTATTATGGAAGGAGTAAAATAAATAGGTATGCCATAATTAGAAACAAAATTAGGGAGAAATGGCAAGGCAAATACATCATGAGATGGGATAGTTGTGGAGGAATGCATAGCCATAAAAGTATGGGAATCATAGATCCACTATTCAATGAATAAGGATGGTAACTTTTACAACAATTATTTGTAATATATCTCACCAATATGTTTTTTATCAACAAGTTATGAATCTGATGCAAGAGCATTCGGGTGAACGGACAATCCTGCACACCCAAAAACATATTTATTTTAAATTTTGTGTTTTGTTTTGGTTTTTGCTTGCAGGCACATTTTATTAAAATCCACAAATCCTTCAACACTGTATGGTTTGATGTCAGATGTTTGAAAATCAAATGGTTAATTGATTTTTCTTGGTAATTTTTTTTATTTCATTTATTTATTGTTGATTTTCCAGAAAGGAAAAGTCCCACGCCCAAGCCTGTGAGTGGGCATTTAATGTAATTTGAAACTCTATTCTTGAATTGGGAAAATTCATTTGTTGAGGAAATGAAAACCCAAGCATTGTGGAGGTGGGAAGAGTGGACATCGAAGTGAGAAGACAAATTTTGAATGACAATTGAAAGCTTTAGCAAAGAATAGGAAAAACCAAACCTAAGAGGTGAAGGTGATGGTTTTTGAAGGTTGACTGGCAAGAAAAAGAGGCCACACCCAAGTTGCCAAGAATGGTTTTGATAGGGAAAAGGGTGAGGGGAATGTAAGGAAAACAAGATTGTATGAAAAGAGGAAGAATTTGATGGATTTTTGTTTGTGTTGCAGGTGCTCTTTGCTGATTTAAAGTGTTGTAATCTGATTTTGGCTTGCTAGTAGTTTGTTTTTAGAATGTTTGAAGTTTTCTTAAGCTTTCCTATAGATAGATGTTGCAGGAATAGAACAGTCTTATAATTGGTGAAATATTCTTTGTACCTCTAGGTTGTTGTAACCACTTTGAGTTGAAATAAAGTTTTCAAAATCTCTATCTGTTGTGGTTCTTATTTGTGTATTCAAAGGGCTCAGAAATTTATTAGCTGCAATAATTGACAATCCTGTGGGATTCTCAAATGTTGAGTTGCACAATTGGGAATTAGAGCATGGTGAAGAGATAATTGAGGAAAAAGATGAAATTTTAAAATTTGTTGGAAGGGATCAAGCACCATTATTCAAAAATGTTTTTTCTAGCGTTTTCACTTGATTTTTAGCATGATTGTATTGGTATAAATTTTTTGAATCACTTGTTTTCTTATAGATGAAGGTGGGATATTCTTTGTAAAATTCTTTCAGAGCAAATGGAGGTTGTTTTCATATTCAAATTTGACTCCAAAGAGTGGTATGTCAATAGTTTTTTGTGCACTTAAATGAATTCTTAATGATTTGCATTTCAAAAAAAATTGGGTCTTCTTATTCTCCCTATGAGGGTTAATTTTCATTTGGAAAGAAAAGAAATAAGTGTGGTGGTTGTGAAGATCAACACCTCAATTTGGGGTCTTGGTCTTCAACTGCATTAGAATCATATCAACGAATTATGTAGGAATTTCAACACTAGTTAAAGGTGCAATTTCTTATGTAAATTCTTCTTGATCCAAATGTCCCTCATAATCATGCTATAAAATTAATATGTTGGTAAAACCATTTCCTACATAGCCTTATGAGATACAATCATTCATACAAGCTTAAAAAATAATCATAATGCAAAGATCAAAGTGTCATGCCATAAATTTATAAAACACTAACAAAATCCAACCATACACACGCATGGTAGTATACTATGCACATTGAATGGTGATATATGAATGCAATCACTACTGACACATTGCCTAGAGTGGGGAGGGGAGTAAACATAGTCAGGTGTGTGAAGTATAACTATGTGCATCCTTAAACAAAGGATGGATCAGTTCTAGAAATTAGGTTACATGGTAGAAGACCATTTACAAACCAATATAAGGTTTCAAAGGGGTTTGTTCGAATATGATAATACATGAAAATAAACTAGCAATTTGATGTGCTTGAACACATTATACTCTTAGATAACTATCCACATGGAAAAATTGATCCATGGACTTAAATAGTTTTACTATTAATTCAACTTACGGTTAATTCCCTTACCATTATTAATCATATCACCATTATATTTGTGTCTCTGTGTGTGTATTGTTGCAAGTATGAATAGTTGGTGTTGTCATTGATGTCAACAATCATGTGTTGTCATTGATGTATGTAGTTGAGTTTGTTGCAAGATGTGAGTAGTTGATGCTTTGATTAGTTGCATTATGTTGTCATTAGTAAAGCTATTGGTGTCAACCTATAGTGTTTCTTTGATAAGACTTTTTCTATGGTTGTGGAAGTACTGAAGATGATGAGGATGTGTCTCTGGTGCTTTTGAGAAAATTTTATAAAAAGAGGAAAGAGTGTGTTGTAATGGTGATCTAAGTAACAGAGTTGTTTTTTGTTTTTTATCCCCATTTCTTCTAGGTTGAAGATCTACCTGTGTGATTCTGATATGTTGGATAGAAGTGTACAAAGGTGTTATATTTAATATTTTGTGTGTTGGAACATCGTGTAGAGGAAGTTGTGTTCACCATTATGTGACTGTGCATTGTAGAGGTGTCTGGGAGAAATGTTTATGCTCTGCGTTCCTCCACAGTTATGTTTCAGGTCTTACGATTCTGAAGGTGTTTTGATGGTGTTGGTAGTATATCTCAGTCAAGATGATTTGAGTTTTGGCACTTCAGAAGATGGTTTTTCATGTAAAAGTGTATAACATAGCTATTTGAGTATATACATCTATACATTCTTTAGGTGGAAGTTGTTGTGAAGGATTTTATTGTATTTCAGGGTGTTTGAGGAATATTCTAGATCATGTTCAAGTGTGGTGTGTGGTTCACATGTCATCCTTGGGTTTGAGGACGTGTGTACTTCAAATTTTAATGGTTTTTACATGGGTAATGATTGACCTAGCATTTACACTACATGTGAAGGATAAATATTGTTTGTGGTAGCATGTGGTTGAGTGATGTTGTTGATTTGGGTCCCAATTAAGTTTTGATATGGTACACATTCACTTCTATCTACCACAGAAGTGTTTTTGAGTCAACCTAATTTGGATTTGCACATTTAAAGTGCATAGCTAACCTTGGAGAGGATTTCAAGGTTGAAGATGATATAAGTATGAGTTAAGTCATTGAAGGAGGATAAGATAGATGTGTCAGATGTGAGTGATGCAAAGTGCAGTGTGTTAGAGTGTGAAATTGAGTTGTGCAGTGTGCACTTTCAAGTGTTAGTTTACTGGATGAAGTGAGTATAAGGTGGCTATAATTCTTCAATCAAACCACGAAGGTTTTGATGTTCATTATGGTGGATTCTTTGTTGCATTGGGATTCTTTTCTCTATGTAACATTCCTTCTCTATCTTCTTTTATATTCTGGCAGTGAGCCTTTCTTCTTTGGGAAGTGAACCCTCCAGTAGTGATCCCTATTGTATTCGGTGTTGATATTACATATTGTGAGTTAATCCTCACAATTTTTTTTCTCTTAGGTTTTCCACATAAATTTGGTGTTCTCTTGTGTATGGTGTTAAGTTGTTTTTAGTTTCTATTTTTCATGCTAATTCATCATAACATATTTTAGGATTTGATGAATGAATGTGGATCTGAATGGTAATAAGGGTTTTGAATTTTTAATGTATAACTGATTCACCCCCTCTTAGTTTTCTTGTGCATTCAACAATTGGTACCAGAGAAAGCTTCCTTGGAGAAAATCTTAATTGCTTCAAGTAGATCTAGGATGGCACACAAGAAGGAGATCCTTATTTTGATGGAACTAACTATGCATTCTAAAAGACAAGGATGGAAGGCTTTCAGGAGAATCTGGGATATGATGTCTGGAAATTAATTCAGACTAGATACATTATTCCTACAAATGTTTTGAGCACTGAAGCTAGACTTACAACCCATGAAAGCAATAGTAAAGATAAGTATGCTCTCTTGAGTAGTCTTACAAATTTTGAATTAGGGAAAGTTATGGATCTGAAAATTGCTAAAGAAATTTGGGATAAGTTGGAAAGTATTTATGAAGGATATGATATGGTCAAACAAGATAAGATGTATAATTTGAAAACCACATTTGAGAACTTGTAGATGTCTGAAGATGAAAACATTACAAGCTATATGCAAAGGGTAGATGAAGTGGTGAGCTCCATCAGAGGTCTTGGAGGAAAAGTCAAAGAACCACAAGTGGTAAACAAATTTCTTAGAACCCTTACTAAAGCTTACAGTTATAAATTTAGTTCTATTAAGGAATATCAAAATCTAGATTAGTATTCTAGAGATCAATTGTATGTCTCTTTAACTGCATTTGAAATGAGAGAGTTTGGTACTAACAATGGTGCAAAAGTTGAGACTGCTTTTAAGGCTGCAGAACTAGATCAGGAAGATATTGATGATGTGGAAGCTAACTTTGTGAGAAGGATGAGAAGAGGTACTGGTAAGTACAAAGGTAAATTACCTTTCAAATGTCTCAATTTTGGAAATATAGGTCAATATTCTTCAAGATGTCAAAATAGAGCTATGAATGACAAAAACAAGGAAAAAAAGTTAAGATGATTAAGAAAAGCTATTATGTTAGAGAAGATGCAAGTATTTTTGATGATGAATAAGATTATGGAGATGACGATGAATTCTTGTTCATGGCTTTAAAAGATGAATCTGTTTCTACTAATTCTAAAAGATTTGTGAAGGAATGCTCTTCGAACAAAAAGGATAAGACTGAAGGTACTTTGGTATCTACTTTTCATGCTAGGTAGGATAAGAACTATTGGATCATTGATAGTGGCTGCTCTAATCATATGACCAGATACAAGAGTAAGTATTTTAAACTTCAAAATTATGATGGAGGAATTGTTAGATTTGGAGATGATTCAAGTGCTCAGATATGTGGAATTGGTTCAATTAGTTTTGATGGAAAGCATAATATTGAAGATGTTTACTATGTTAAAGGTTTAAGGAATAACTTCTTGAGTGATGGAAAAAATGTGTAGAAAAGGATACAATTTTATGTTTCAGAATGATGGATGTGAGATTAGAAAAGGATCCAAAACTGTGATTGCTACTGGAAGAAGGACAAAAGGAAATGTTTATCAACTTAAGGGTGTTGATGGTCATTGTTTTATGACTCAGATTAATGAAAGTTGGTTATGGAACAAGAGGATGTGTCACATTAATTTTGATAGCTTGGTAAGAATTAGTTCAGTTCAAGCAGTGAGAGATCTACTAAAGATTACAAATCCTATCATTGTTGTCTGCAAGGAGTGTTAGATAGGAAAGCAAATAATAAGTTTCAAAGGAAAAGAATAATATTCTATCAAATTACTAGAATTGGTGCATACAAACCTTTTTGGCCCTACAAGAAAAAGAATTCTACAAGGTGACAGGTATTTCATGATTTTTATTGATGATTATTCAAGAATGACATGTGTTACTTTTCTTAGAGAAAAATATGAAGCCCTAGATAGATTCAAAGCATTTAAAGTTATGGGTGAGAATGAAATGGATATGGAGATAAAAAAAATTTGAGGTTTGGTAGAGGTGGAAAATTCACCTCCAATGAATTCAACATGTTTTGTGAGAATAATGGCATAAAGAGGCACTTGTCTACCCCTAGGAATCCTTAGAAAAATAGAATTGTTGAAGGGAAAAATAGAATTATTCAAGAAGTTGCAAGGACTATGATGAAAGAAGCAAACCTACTAGAAGCCTACTAGAGAGAGGCAATTCAGATTATGGTTTACATACTTAATAGAGTTCAAACAAAAGCAAATAACATAAAGACTCCCTATAAGTTGTGGTATGGAAGGATACCCACTGTTAAATAGTTCAGAGTGTTTGGAAGAAAAATTTTCAAGAGAGATGAAGAAAATTTGGGAAAGTTTGATGCAAGGTCGAATGAAGGAATCTTCCTTGGATATTCTACTAAAAGAAAAGCCTACCAATGCTACAATAAAATATTGAGAAAGATTGTTGAGAGTGAAAGTGTCAAGGTTTATGAAGATTTGTAAAACCAAGTGATGATAGATGGATATGAATCAGATAAGATTGATTGTAGAGAAAAATAAAAATCTAGTACAATTTGAAGAAGAGGAAGAAGATTTGGAAAAGACTCCTAGAACCCCTAAGAATGTGCAGAGGAATTATTCTGAAGAAAAAATCATTGGAGACAAAAGTAAAGGTTTCCTAACAAGAAGGAAATATACTAAAGAATAGGTAAATTTGTGTTTACTCTTTGAAGTTGAGCCTAAAATAGTGATTGAGGTGTGCAAATATGAGTATTGGACAAAATATATGCAAGAATAACTATCATAGATTGAGAAAAATCATACTTGGGAACTTGTCCCAAGACATCCAAACACAAAATATAATTGAATTTAAGTGGTGTTCAAAAACAAACTGAATGAGAATAGAGAAATGGTAAGAAACAAGGAAAGGATTGTGTGTAAGGGTTATTCACAAGTTGAAGGAATAGATTTTGAAGAGATATTTTCCCCGGTGGAAATAATGGAAGCTATCAGAATGTTTTTGGCTTTTGCAGCACATAAGGATTTCAAAGTTTATTAGATGGATGTAAAGTATGCTTTCTTGAATGGATAATTGGAAGAAGAAGTATACATGGAACAACCATAAGTATTTTAGTTATTAGATAAACCTAATATAGTCTGGATATTTAAGAAGGCATTGTATGGATTGAAGCAAGCTCCCAGAGCTTGGTATGCAAGGTTGGATAAGTATTTGATACAACAAGGATTCAATAAAGGTACCATAGATAGTAATATTTACTTTAAGGTTGAAAAAGATAAAATCTTGAATGTAGTTGTGTATGTTGATGACATAATTTTTGGAGGAAATGAAGCTATGTGCAAGAAGTTTGCAAAAGAGATGCAGAAAGAGTTTTATATGTCTATGTTTGGGGATATGAATTTCTTCCTTGGACTACAAATCAAACAAACAAACAAAGGTATATTCATTTCACAATCAAAATATGTCAAAGAAATGTTGAAGAAGTTTGGAATGGAAGACTCTAAACTGGTATGTACTCCTATGGTTATAGGTTAAAAGCTAAGCAAGAATGATGAATCCCCTAAGGCTGATCAGAGCAAGTAAAAATAATGATTGGTGGATTGCTATATCTAATTGCTACTGTAAAGTCATAGAATTGCACCTAGGGGAAATTCCACATTTTAGCACTTTGTCTAGCATTTATGGCGCCTGTAGACACTTAAAAATGACCTAGGCCTGCAAGCTTCATTTTTACCACTTTCGTCCTAGCATAATTAATACATTTAATTATGTCCTTGGTCCACATTCGACTATTAATTAAATAATTTATAATTGCTTAATTAATTTATGTCTTTGTATTCTTCATGATTATTAAATAAATAAATTTTATTTATTTATTAAATACGTCATTAATTGTCTAAGTCTTCCCTTAATTAAATAAATTTATTAATTTATTTAATTACCCTTTGTCATATATTTCTTCCTGATTATTAAATAAATAAATTTTATTTATTTATATGTCACTAACTGTCATAATTAAATGAATTGATTAATTTTTAATTAATTAATCTTATCTGCTAAATTAAATAATTATATTTAATTATTTAATTGTTAAAATTAATATTCCTCTTATTTTAAATAAATGAAATTATTTAAAATGTCATCACTTTCTTAATTGTCAGTCCATTTTGGTAAATAATCTAAAAATATTATTTATTGTCTCACAAAATCATTATTTTGAATTAATTTAATTCAAAATGGTAACTAATCTTCCAAAAATCAAGTAATCGGGCAGATTCTTGATTTTCCAAGGATCTTCAGTCCAACTCTTATCTTCTTGATTTTTTGAATCTCACAAATCAGTCAGTCTTTATCTTCTTCATTTTCGAAAATCTTTATTTTTGAATTAATTTCCTCATTTATTCTCCACGGCTGATTTGATTTTCTTAGATGGCATCTTGACCGCTCACTTAAGGATTTTTCCCTAACCCTGATTAGGGATTGTCAAATTAAATCTTGTCCACTGATTTTAGGTCTTTTTCAGAAGTCAATCTCATCAGTCCATTCAAAATGGCATTTTCTATAAAATGCCATTTTCCTCTCATTTTTAGATTAGGCAATATTTTAGACATTAGACGCACATAGATTACAATATTCTGGCATATTAATACTTAGATTAATTTGGCATTTTAGAGTCATTTTTATCATTTAGGCATAGGCTTTAGACATTTTATGCAAATCCTTCAAACCTTGGTGTAGGACATAGGCATATATTTGCAGATTGCTCACATGACGAATCTGAGGGCAAAGCATTATCCAGTAAGTAAGAAGGTGTTATGAAGGTGAGTCATGGAAACTTCAGCAATTATCAGGTATACTTGGTCTTTTACATTTCGCTTCCTTTGTTCTTTGTAATCACTTTGGGTTTTGTCTTTCGCATTTGATTTGATAACTTGAATCTAATCCAAAAATAAATCCATTGATACAGCGCCTAAACACATTAATGGAAAAAATCTCGTGAGTCAAAGTTTCGTAATTCTAACTCCATGTGGAATAGTGGCAAAGAAACAAAAGCCTAATGATAAGTTTCCCAAAAATTGATGTCTTGGACGCCTATGTAGCATGCAGACATTTTGCGCAGCGCGCTAGCATCATGTCAGTTTTTTGAGTTTGAAATGAACAATCTTGACTCTTGACTCTTGATGTGTGTCCTAGCAGTCAAATTTTTGGGTGTAATGGCTCTTTTCTACCCTTGCATGCAACAAAACCCCTCATTTTCTCTCATTTTTGTGGGTTCATTCATTCAATCAAATTTTCTCTCCAAATTCACTCTTGAATCTCTTTCATCCTTGACAAGCAACACTTCTACAAGAAAAGCTCTGTTAGACTAAGGTCCCTCCAACAACCAAAGCTCTCTAGAAAGAATTCAACAATTCATCCATGTGTTTCAGAGGGGGCCAAGGCCTATGCGTAACACTCTCTCTCACTCTCTTTTATATTTACATCTCTTGTTCATTAACTACTTGGTGGTGAGGGTTCTACTCCTAAAGCGGGTTTTTCTTTCACCACCTCCTTTGTCCATCTCTCTTTCTATCTAGCTGTCTGTGGAGGTGGGAAAACCAAAGTAGGGTTCTGACTGCAATAGGCCCTTATACAACCCCAACATTTTCCCCTCATTCATTTGTGTGTAGGTTGCGAAGCGAAGCTTGGAATGAAGACTCGAACATCTAGTTGAGGGTAAGTTTTCTCCAATTTCTCCTAGTACTTTTTTCATAGTTTCTATTCTCTGCTTTATTGTTCTATTTAGTAGACTTCAAATTTGAGCTAGGAAGTAAAACCCAATTTCTCCTGCCTGAGTTCTTATGCTCCCTATTGCTCAGGATGCTAGTATGCCATTTGGAAGACAGCGCGTTGCTCTAGTGTCCTGGATCTGTGTTGGCATCCTTTAGCCAAGAGCTCCTCTTTCGGAGGTAGAAATCTAGAAGTTTCACTCTCTCGGGATCTGAAGTAGTCTTCCCTGAAAGTTAGCATGCATACATATTCCTTTGAAATTTCTTCATTTGTCTTACATTGAGGTGGATAAGGGAAGTTCATTCCCTGGGAATCTCTTGAGAATGAAGAGGCTCATGTGTAGGGAATCCCTCTTATCTCACATTTTGGTGAACCCGATGTGAACATGTCGGATCTATTTTTATAATGTTTTCATGTCTATGATAATACTTTCTCTGAGGAAGATTTCAACATGTTGGATGATGCTTTAGATGATTTCTTAGAAGTGTCTTCCCCTATCCATAAATATTTTGAGCAAACCTCTTCTTCACAAGCTGAAGAGTGAGTAAATGTTGTGGTGGTCTCGATGGCTCCTCCAAGCCCTAAGAAACCTGTCATTTACTTGACCCCATCTATCCCTTCTCTAAAGAAGGATAACTTTTTCTATGGGATTTCTTATCGAGATGATTCGTTAGAATTGTATTCAAGGTTCTTAAAAGCTACAAACTCTACTTCTTACAATGTCATGGGGCACACATACAATACAAGAAGAAACAAACAAAATTTGGATCAACAACCTTTTGTTCCTACATCTCAACCTACTCAATTTCCTACTTCTTTACCACCTTCTCAACCAAGTCTTCCTTCAACACCTAAACCTATGGCTAAAGCACCGGGTGATTATTATCTTGTCGAGAAACTTCGTGTTACTCCGACTAAGATCTCACTTTGGAATTTGCTTCAGACCACTTTGGTTTATCAGGAAATATTTCAAGAAGCCTTGCGGAAGATCCTCTTGCCTACCTATGCTAGGCTTATGGATGTTAATGCGTTGTTGGCTTATATTCATGTGGATTCACGGAATATTACATTCCATCCACAAGAACTCCCACCTCTAGATGTGTAGAAACAAGAAAATCCTTTAATGATTATAATTAATGTTAATAATATTGGCATTAGGTGTACCCTCGTTGATGTTGGTTTAGCTCTCAACATTTGCGGTATCAATCTATTGCCTAAGATTAAAGTTGATTCATCTTCTCTAGTTGCTTCTTCTTTGTACATTTGTGGGTTTGATAATGTCGGTCACCAAGCTCTAGGCACAATAATACTACCTTTGTAGCTAGGCCCCGTTACCTTACCTACTTTAGTTTATGTGATGCCTGGCTCCTTACCTTACAATATTATTTTGGGGAGACCTTGGATTCATGCTATGGGTGTCGTAACCTCTACTTTACATCCTTCTTTAAAGTTTGTTTCTAATAATTGAGTGGTCATAGTTAAAGTTGACCCAGAAGCTGTTCACCTTTGTGAGTTAGTGATTGTTGGGCAGGCTTCAAGTGTCTCCACTCTTAAGAATTGTATTCCATCTTTAACTACTACTGCTATGGTGTGTTCCTCGGTGATACCCTCCATGGAGGTTGTCTCTAAAGCGAATTTCGTTAAAGACATGTCACCTAAAGCAGAAAGTCCTAAGTCTTCCTTGTCTACTTTCGAATTGAATGCTTTCTTTGGTGATGATTGGGGATCCTTGGAATTCTCTAAGTTCTTTATTGGTGAATACAAAGTGAATCCAACTCATCTAAATCTTCTGATAACCTTGAATGTATCTGATGAAAAAGCGGATAATACTCCCACCAAGGAGGAAAACTATAATCCTGTTTAGGAGACCAGTCCTTCCCCTACTGAGGAGGATAATTCTGCTCATATGAAGGAGGTTAATGTTTGCGAATCGAGTAAAGGAGACGGTTGTGCTTTCATAGGTGTGTTCGATGTTCATTGGTGGAACAAAGCTCTCTATGTGGAACCACCACCTTCTGAAGTCTTGCAGAATAGCTATAGTTTCAGATATAGACTCACTTCTCAATATGGCTATGGGCGAAAAGGAATTGGGCATATTGAGTAATAAATCCAAGTTCCTATCTAGTTTGAGCCTCGTAAGCATTATCTAGGTTTTGGATGCTCTATTGAACAATCTAAGCAAAAGCCTTGGTGGAGTGTTAACAAGATTTTGGTCAAACCACTTAGTGTGGTCCATCCTAAACTAATAGAGGAAGGGGTACAAGATGAGAAAGTCCCTCTAGATGTCTTCTCCTTAGATGAAAAACTTGAAGAATTCTTGGGTGCCTACTCCCCTTTGCCTCCCTTCCACCATAAAATATTATTCCCATATTGCCTAAATAAACATGCATAGTTTGGAGAATCTATTTTGAATGTTGATGAGGAGGACCCTCTAGCTAATGTTCAGGACGACATCCCGATATCACATCTTGGAGATTGTAGTTCCCTCCTCAAAGGAGTTACTACTGAAATCTCTATGGATCTTAAGTCTTCTAAAAATGTAATTAAGATTGGGAAGTGCCTTTCTTCAGAAGAAGCAGAGGAACATTCCAATTTCCTACATTCTCATCTTGATATCTTTACTTGGATGTATGAGGACATGCTTGATATAGATGAGTCCATAGTGGTTCACAATATTGTTTTATGTCCTAATTCCAAGCCAGTTAAGTAGAAAATCTGACAGATCAATCCCAAGGTCACATTGTTGGTTAAGATTGAGATAGAGAAACTGCTAAAAGTAGGCTTTATCTGTCTGATTAACTATTCCCCTTGGATCTCAAATATTGTCGCCGTTAGTAAACCTGATGGCCATATTTGTATATGCATTAAATTTTGTGACCTAAATAAGGCTTCCCTTAAAGATGATTTTTCGTTACCTAATATAGATATGATTGTGGATTCAACTACAGGCCATGCCTTGTTATCTTTTATGGATGGTTTCTTGAGTTACAATTAGATCCGTATTAATCACGGAGGTTGGTGCTAATGTCGGCTATGCAAGATAGACCCTTTCTGCTTTACCTCATGGCATCACGATATGCTTTGGCAACTTTTCTTGCTTAGTATGATGATTTTGGGAAAGAGAGAGTAGTCTATTACATTAGTCGTGTCTTGATTGATTATGAAACTCATTACTCCTCCATGGAGAAGCAATTCCTTGCTCTTTTCTTTGCTACACAAAAGCTAAGGCACTATCTTCTCCATGCTGAAGCACATGTCATTGTAAAAAGTGACCTTCTAAAGCATTTGTTCTCCAACACCAACCTTACTGGGAGGTTAGCGAAATGGGTAATGTTACTCTCTGAGTTTGATGTAAATTTCATTACTCAAAAGTCAACAAAGGGTCAAGTGGTTTCCAATCAATTGGAAGATGCTCCCTTAGCTCGCTCCTTCCTAGGTTTAGATTTGTTTCTTGATGAGAACATTATTGTGATCAATTATGACCTTGAATGGAAAATGTGTTTCTATGGGCCGATATGTCAAACTGGATCCAGAGTGGGTGTAGTCCTAATATCACCCAAAGGTAAGCCAATCCCTCTATCCTTTTGATTGAACTTTCCTTGCACTAATAACATCATTGAGTACGAAGCCCTCATTGCTAGCTTGCATGTAATGATTGCACTAAAATAAGACATCTTTGCATACTGGGTGATTATGAGCTTATTGTGAATTAGATTACAAGAGCCTATAAAGCTAAGCGAAGTAAGTTGTCTCTATATCGAGACCTTGCTTTGTCCTTGCTTAAACGGTTCTCATCTTTCACAATAGATAGTGCCCCTGGGAGGGAGAATAGACATGAAGATTCCATGGCAAGCGTTGCTTCCCTGGTACCTTCGGATGAGGATACGAAAGAATACCACTTAAGTGGATTCAGTCCTTCGGACCCGGTATTTTCAATCAAGCCCATAGTGCTTTTGTGTGTTCTCATGTAGACTCAGAAGAATGGTTTTGTAACATTTATGACTACCTGAAGACTAGAAACTTTCCTGATAGTGGGACGAAAAATGATCGTACTTATATACAAAAGCTTTCAGTCTATTATGTTGTCTTGTCAGATGTTCTCTATCGAAAAAGTCATAGCGGCTTGCTTCTTATTGAGTGTCTCCCTAAAGCGGAATCCCCTTGCCCTTAAAGAAGCCCATTCGGGCTCTGGGGGTGGAAACTTTGGTGGTAAATCCCTTGTGAGGAAATTGATACACATGGGGTACTTTTGGCAAACAATGGAACAAGATTCCTTTAATTTTGTTAAAAAGTGCCCTCAATATCAATAACATAGTCTACAAGAGTTACAAAACCAGCATACCTCTCCTTGGCAATTTGCAAAATGGGGTTAGATATTGGAAAAATATCACCTCCTTCTTCTAAGGACATACTTTTATTATCACTACTATAGATTACTTCACGAAGTAGGTTGAAGCTATCCCTCTTTGATCCATGAATGTTGAAGTTATTTGTATTTTTCTTCTGAATAACATTATTTCTCATTTTAGATTGCCTTCTACACTTGTTTCTGACAATGGTATGCCATTCAAGAACAAGAAATGGCGTCCTAGAGGTATCCACTAAATTCAGCATGAGTTTCTACCATACTATCCTCAATATAAAAAGCGAGGCGTCTAATAAGACTCTTGAGCTTATTCTTCATAAAATAGTTAATAAGCATGGTAAGGATTGGCATGTTTAATTAACGCGCGTATGTTTTTATGGGCCCTGCTCGATGCAGTGTTAGGTATGGCAATAGGAGCGACATACAACCTCATGTGGTGCCAAAGCTATCATGCTGCATTTAAGTGGGAAATTTCATCTTTGTTCCTTAAAGGGAGACCAATTGATGATGATGAAACCTGCAAGCTAATCATTTGCATTAGTTGGAGATGCTCAAAGAGCACTAATTCAACCCTCGATCATCTTAAAGCTTATCAATGATCATTTTATAAGATAGTACAATCAAATGTACTTCCTAGAACTTTCAAGATAGGTGACCTGGTTCTCTATAAGAATCAAAAGAAATGTAAATGCAGCCCGCCCTAATGTCCAATTAGATGCAAATGTGACCCGTGTAGTCTTAGATGTATGGTTTGGGTGCTTATGGATTATCATCTATGGATGGGCAGCCTCTAAAAGAGCACAATGCAATGCGTCGATACTATGTAGTGCCCTAATGTGTCATAGTAGTGGTGTTCCTCTTTAAGGGTTGTAGCATCACATATCATTTTCATTAACACGCGAGAGAAAACTCTTGTGTTATGAAGATGTTACCATGTATTGTGTCTATGTCATACATACATGTATCCTACTATTTGTGTATCCATGCATTACATTATAATATCTTTTAAAGGTAGTTAGATCATTATTGTATTTAATTAACATACATCCATGTTTATTAGCAGCTAATAAACCATACATCCATAACATCCATAACATCAACATACATGAAAGAAATAAAGAACATACATCAAAGTACACAATGCCATAATGTGAACAATTATCTCATATATATATATATATATAAATTCATGTACAGGTATCGGGCCACTATCATAAAAAATGAGTGGCTACTGAATATGTGTATCAATGTATATACAAAAAGATCTATGAATATATATGTCATAACCACAAAACTGATATACAAAATCAAGCTCTCTAATTTTGCAGCATGTGGCTCCTAGAACCCTTTGGCTTTGGATGTGGTTATGGCCTAGGAAGGGGCTACATGGTGGAGACAAATCGAGAGTGATGTGAGCATGATCCAAATAGGGTTGTGCGCATCCCCCTCCTTGAAGGGAACATATCTGCATCTACACCTGCATCAACTCTTGTTGCAGTTGTTGATCACCTGCCAGTATCACGACTGTCGGCTAACTCATGAGGTCATCGAGACCGATCTGAAGGGCTCCATGTGCCTACTCAACAACCTCAGCCCTCATCATGGTCACGTCTCGCACTATGAGTGTTTTCTGCATCTCCCCCGGTAGTTGATGATGCTACCCCTGTATTGTAGTGACATCAATAGTCCTCTGCACCACCTCTACTTGCACCTCCTTGTATGCAATCCTCAGGCATGTTATTGGATCAAAGAGGTGGACATGGCATCTTGTTGAAGCTAGTCGGTATGCATCTAGGACTGTCCCTTGGATAGGCACAACACGGGCCACCTCTAATATGCACTCGACGACAAACCCAGTCCATCCTTGAGTATCCACTGCAATCATAGAAGTGGAAGGTATATCAGTATCATGGAGTGTATAAAATCAAAACATCATATGTATATACATGAAATAGAAACTAGAAATGCTTAAATGAAACAACAAAAATAATTGTCATACCTAGGTCCCCTAGCTTCCAGAATGGGTCAGGGGGAGGAGATCCACTCAGTCCTACACTGCCAGTGTCAGGAGCTACTCCAAATGCGACAAGACTTGCTGGGGCTGATGAAATGGGTGTAGCTAGTGGAGGAGATGACATCCTTCGCTGGCTCCTAGATCTCAATGGCGTTTCCCTAGCCTCCTACTCCTACTTCTCCTAGTGCTCCTCGCCACCATTGCCTTTGCGCCTCCGCCTCAACCTGGCCGGCTATGGTGGCACATTCGCCTACAAACCCGGATCCCCTCTTGGGGCATCTATTGGAAAAAATTAGGTGAGACGGTGTGCTTCCCACCATGTCGGGAAGGATCAATCAACACCAACGTTGTCTAATGTGCTCATCAACGACAGGTCTACATCATCAGCGTCATCATCTGAGAGGTCCACATCTACTAGAGTAGGGTATAGATGGTCCTTTGGCCTTGTCACGCTCCACACGACTTGAGTGTATGTCGGCACAAGAGGGGGAATGGTATGAACCCTTCTATGCTACCATATAACTTGGCTCCAATAGTACGAAATGATCACAAAATTTGTGCTACCAAGGATAAAGTGGTCACACTATAGGTTCCAAAGGAACCTGCGATCATCTAGCCACCGAAAGGCTCGGTAGGGTCTCCATCTAATATGATCTAGCATCAAGGTATTGAATTGCAACCACCAAAACTATAGATCGCTATGCCTCCACTATCACATCAACTTGTACTAGTGGGCCATAGGGACAACAAAGTTCTATACCTACAAATATCCCTCTGGCCCTTTGCATGTGATGTGGGTGAATTCCTACACCTATAGAAGTATGTACGTTGTAAGGCTAATGTACTCATAATGAACATATCGACCAAGATCCTGGTAGAGGTGTGCCAGCATGCTAAGCCCCCAAGAGAAGATGGTACATTGCTCCACCATCACTCAAATGGTATGAATGAGGCCCCCATGCAGGTGAGAGCCCCGTGCATCAATAGTCACCCTCATGGCAATGGTAAGCACCAGAATGTGATGAATCAGAGGGGAAATGGTCTATACTTGGTCAAACCAGTGGGTGTAAATGTGCCTGGTCCCATCCCCACCATTTGTTTGACCAAAGCAGTATAAAACTTTGTATGTTCGCTCCTCTTCTGAGCATGTATCATCAATCGCCACCTGCTGGCTGTGGATGGGGAGCCAAAGGATGTGGTAGATGTCCTCTAGGGTGATGGTCATCTCCCTCGTAGGAAACTGGAAGCTGGAGGTTGTAGCATCCCATCGCTCCATGAATTTCATGAGCATGCAGTCATGATAGCGCATCTCTAACATGGTGTATACATGCGAGAGCCTGACCCACTATAGAAGGGAGACCTTATCATCGGTCAAATAGTCCCTCTGATCTCATAAAAGGAAAAGTACCTGCCCTTTGGGATGCTCCCGAATCTCTAGATAGTCTTGCGAAAGAAAAAGTAAATATGTACCAGTATGCAACAAGTTACAAAAAAATCTAAGTAAAAATCATTCTAGGACACGTGTGCATAGTGCAGACATCTGCATGTCGTGCAGGCGTCCTGGTCACCATTAATGGCATTTGGATGACAACGTGTCCCTTGGATGCCAACGTGTCCTTGAGATGCCAGCACCCATCCTAGATGCCAGCACATGTCGAAGACGCGTGCACGTGCCCAAGATTCCTGCACACCTCGACATCTAAAAACTTGGAAAAAAAACCACTTAAAAATCACTAACGAAGAGGTTTCAAGGGGCCTACCTAGTCAACTTTGATGCCCTCGGCAATATCTGCACGTAGCTGATCTAGCCTCAAATCCTCGTACCCTTGTTTACTCAGCATATTGATGACTTTTCTCTCACAAAATTCAACAAAATCCTCACGATGAATAGTGCAAATGACCCTTCTCGAGGCCCACCTAGGTATATATAGGCCCCCTGAGGCCCACTTTTCCTAGAGTTAGTGGCTCTGAGCGGTTTTTCCTAATTTTAGCCCACCTAGCCGGGGGAAAATTTAGGAGGGGGCATATAGTCACCTCTTTATCATATTTTTCTTTCGAATCATTGAGTTTTTCTTGACCATTCTTCTTGTCATTGTAGCTTCTTTTAATTTTTAAAATTGACTTAAATTTGAGTTTTGTAGATTATAATTCTATACGCTTTTTCACCACCAGTCTCAAACTACTTGTTGAGCTCAGTTGTTGGGGGCACCTTCAGTACCGGTTGGCTCGACCTCGGTGACCTATGAGGCAATTTTCCTTAGCACGCAAATTCGTAAAATTTTAAAGTTTGGGTGAATTTTTTCTTCTCTACTTTAGTGTGGTTGAATTTTCCCAAAATCAAGCCCACTAAAGTGGGGGTAAAATGTAATGTCATAAAATTGCACCTAGGGGCAATTCCACATTTTAGCACTTTGCCTAGCATTTATGACGCCCAAATGCATTAATGGAAAAAATATCATGAGTCATAATTTCACAATTCTAACTCCATGTGGACCAGTGGCAAAGTGACAACAGCCTAATGACACATTTCCCAAAAATTGATCTCTTGGATGCCTACACAGTGCATGGACATCTATGCGGCGCACTAGCGTCCTGTTGGTTTTCTGAGTTTGAAATGAAGAATATTGAATCTTGACTCTTGACACGTGTCCTAGTAGTCATATTTTCAAGTGTAACGACTCTTTGCCAAAATGAGGTCCCTCCAACAACCAAAGCTCTCTAGAAAGCATTCAACGGTGTGTTTGTGTGTTTCAAAGGGGGCCAAAGCTTGTGGGTAACACTCTCTCTCACTCTCTTTTCTATTTACATCCCTTGTTCATTAACTACTTGGTAGTGTGAGTTCTACTCTTGAAGCGGGTTTTGTTTTCACCACCCCCTTTGTCCATTTCGGTTACACTCTCTTTCTATTTGGCTGTCTATGGAGGTGGGAACACCAAAGCGGGGGTCTGACTGTAGCAGGCCCCTATATAGCCCCAAGATTTTCCCCTCATTCAATTGTGTGTAGGTTGTGAAGCGGAGCTTGGAATGAAGACTCAAATGTCTGGTTGAGGGTAAGTTTTCTCTAAGTTCTCCTAGTAGTTTTTTCATAGTTTATGTTCTCTACTTTATTGTTCTATTTAGTAGACTTCAAATCTGAGCTAGGAAGTAAAACCCAGTTTCTCCCGCCTGAGTTCCTAAGCTCCCTATTGCTCAGGATGCTAGCGTTCCATTTAGAAATTGTGCATCGTGTTGGCGTCCTAGATCCACAATGCCATCCTTTGGCTGAGAGATCCTCTTTTGGAGGTAGAAATCTAGAAGTTTCACTCTCTTGAGATTTGAAGTAGTCTTCCCTAAAAGTTAACTTGCATACATTGTCCTTTGCAATTTCTTCATTTGGCTTACATTGAGGTGGATAAGGGTAGTTCATTCCCTGGGAATCACTTGAGAATGAAGAGACCCGTGTGTAGCAAATCCCTCTTATCTCACAGCTACTAGACCGAACATCATGCATGTAGTTTTTCTTGTGGCTAAATTTCAAGAAGATCCTAGAGAATCACATGTTGTAGTACTAAAGAGGATATTCAAATACTTAAAGGAACTATGGATCATGGCTTGTGGTATCCAAAGGATACTAATTTCACATTGAGTGCTTAAACAGATACAGATTGGGCTAGTTTTGTGGATGACAAAAAAAGTATAAGTGGTGGTGCATTCTTTCTTGGATGTAGATTGGTATCATGGCTAAGTAAGAAACAAGATTCAATTTCTTTATCTACTATAGAGGTTGAGTACATTGCAGCAACATCTTGTTTGTAACTCAAGTGTTGTGGATGAGGCAAACATTGGAGGATATCAGAGTGATGTTTGATGAGCCTATTTTTATCTTTTGTGACAATAAAAGTGCAATGAACATTTCAAATAATCTAGTGATGCATTCAAGGACAAAATGTATATTTCAATTAGGTGTCACTTTTTGAGAGAGAAGGTTGTGGAGAATGAAGTGAAGCTTGAAAATGTTCCTACAAAGGATCAGATTGTTGATATATTCACTAAGGATCTTCCTAAGGATACTTTTGAGTATCTCCAAGAGAAGTTGGGGGTTAATGCCCCTCCTTTGAACTAGATGCATAGGGAGATGCATCAGTCCAATGGATCTCAAGATTCATTATTTTTCTGGACTGATGTTGGTGGCTCCCTCTCAAGGGGAGTAGGTAGTGGCATTATTGATTGTTGCAAATTGGTGTGTGATCCTAAGGGGGATTATTCAGAGCAGTAAAGGAAAGGTGTTGTAGAGAAATTATACGGAGGTTGTTTGATGACAAAAGAAAAGAATAAAATAGTACAAACATTATGTCCTTTTCCATTGATGTCAAAGGGGGAGAGAGAATCATGTGAAAAAGTCATAAACACAAGGGAAGAGAGAAACATGTGAAAAATAATAAGTAATAAGGGAGAGAGAGATTCATGAGTAGTAATATCAAAGGGGGAGAGAACAATGCATAAAAGATAAGTTATTCAGGGGGATAAGTAATATGAAGAGTTGTAGAGTGTTGGTATTCAGAGTTGTTGTGTCTTTGATGGTTTTTCACATCATGTGTCTCCATGAATGACAAAGGGGGAGATTGTTGCAAGTATGAGAAGTTGGTTTTGTCATTGATTTCAACAAGTTTGTGTTGTCATTGATGTATGTAGTTTAGTTTATTGCAAGAGTGTGAGCAGTTGATGCTTTGATTAGTTGCATTATGTTGTCATTAGTAAAGCTATTGATTTTTACCTCTAGTGTTTCTTTGATAAGCTTCTTTCTATGGTTGTGGAAGTACTAAATATGATGAGGATGTGTCTTTGGTGCTTGGTTTCCAAGTGTTTTTGAGAAAATTTGATAAAAAGAGGAAACAGTGTGTTGTAGTGGTGATCTGAGTAATAGATTTGTGTTCTAGTTTTTCTCTGCATTTCTTCTAGGTTGAATATCTACCTATGTGATTCTGATATGTTGGATAGAAGTGTACAGAGGTGTTATATTCAAGAGTTGGTGTACTGGATCATCGTACAGAGGAAGTTGTGTTCACCAGTATGTGATTGTGCATAGAAAAGGTGTCTGGGAGAAATGTTTTTGTTTTGCATTTCTCTGCAATTGTGTTTCAGGTCTTACAATTCTAAAGGTGTGTTGATGGTGTTGGTATTTTATCTCAATCAAAAGGATTTGAGTTTTATTGCTTTAGAAGATGGTTTTTCAAGTAACAGTGTATAACAGAGTTGTTTGAGTGTACACATCTATACATTCTTCAGGTGGAAGTTGTTACAAAGGAGTTTGTAGGATTTTAGAGTGTTTGAGGAATATTCTAGATCATGTTCAAGTGTGGTGTGTGGTTTGCAAGTCATCCTTGGTTTTGAGGAAGCGTGTACTTCAAAGTTTAATGTTGTTTGCACAAGTAACAGTTGACTTAGTGTTTACACTAAATGTGAAGGATAAATATTGTTTATGGTAGCGTTTGGTTGAGTGATGTTATTGATTTGGGTCCCAATTAAGTTTTGATGTGGTCCGCATTCACTTCAATCTGCCACAAAAGTGTTTTGGTACCAAACTAATTTGAATTTGCACATTTGAAGTGCATATTCGACCTTGGAGAGGGTTTCAAGGTTGAAGATGGTATAAGTATGAGTTAATTTGTTGGAGGATAAGATAGATGTGTGAGATGCAAATGATGCTTAGAGTGTGAAATTGAGTTGTGCAGTGTGTGCTTTCAAGTGTTAGTTTACTAGATGTAGTGAGTAGAAGGTGGCTACAATTCTTCATTCAAACTGTGAAGGTGTTGATGTAATTGTGGTGGATTCTTTGTTGCATTGAGATGTTTTTTCTGTGTAACATTCTTTCTTTGTCTTTTTTTCTATTCTGGAAGTGAGTCTTTCTTCTTTAGGCAGTGAGCCCTATTGTATTCAGTGTTGGTATTACTTATATTGTGACCTAATCCTCACCATGGTTTTTCCATTCTTTGGTTTTCCACGTAAATTTGGTGTTCTCTTGTGTATGGTGTTAAATTGTTTTCAATTTTTGTTTTTCATGCTAATTCATCATAATAGATTTTAGGGTTTAATGAATGAATGTGAATCTAAATGTTAATTAGGGTTTTGAAGTTTTAATATACATGATTCACCCCCTCTTAGTTGTCTTGTGTTGTGTATATATATATACATATATACATATATATATATATATGAACATATATACATATGTATATATATACATACATATATATACATGTATATATGTGTATAAACAATTACCACATTGATCTTAATATGATTATTTTCCTTAGTGGCCTAATACAAAATTTGAAGTGGTTAATAATGTTATAAACCATACGGTTCAAAATTACTATATTCTACTATTAGGATCTAATATTAATATCAGTGATATATATACATATATATATGAGTATGTATATATATTTTATGTATATATGTATATGTATATATATGCATACATATATACATAACATATATATACATACTCATATATATATTATATATACATATATATACATAAATATACATATATGCATAAATGTATATATATCAATGATATTAATATTAGATCCTAATAGTAGAATATAGTAATTTTGAACTATATGGTTTATAACATTATTAACCACTTCAAATTTTGTATTAGGCCACCAAGGAAAATAATCTTATTAAGATCAATGTGGCAATTGTTTCTTGCCACCAAGAGTTTACTTATTGAGCAGTTGTATTCCTAAAACCATTTATTAATATTAATATTTCTTACCCTATAGATATTAATAGTATTATGGTTGATAATACCCCTTCTAATAATATCTAGGTATTTAAAATTTCTCTTAATACTTACATTATCCTTCACTAAAATTAACTCTATTCATATATTTATACTCATGTTATTATTATAATTATTACTTTTTTCTCTAAAGATTTATACCATAACTTATATTGATTTATTCTCACTTGTTAATATTGATATTATTATTGTTGATGATGTTATTATTCTTAACGTTAGTACATCTATTTACCATAGATGTTACTTTCAAATATTAAAACTAACATAAAAATCCATATTTAAATTACTCTAAAATCATCATTACTTATTATCAATATTGACATTTCTTAATAATATTAATAACAAATGCCTTTGCCGATCTTTAGTAATAGAAATATTAATATTACTAGCTTATCCTATATACATATACATATATATAAGTTTCCTTCGTGAAGAAGAATTATAAGGACATGACCGAGGCATGAATATTTCCACCCATGGTTATGACCAATAAAGATTTTTAGTATAATCATGAACTTATTTCTCCATGACCCCACCAAATATTATTGTTAAAGATACTGCTACTAACTCTAAGTTTATCCTTAATTCTATTGTTAATATCACTGATTATTATTAATAATAATGACATTAATGTTAACTTTACTCTCCCTATTAATATTAGCATTGCGTTTGACCTCAATATTCACATCACCTCTGATGTTGGTATTAATTTTATAACTACTATGGTTTCATTGATACAAAATTTTGACTTTACTCGTAGTCTAACTGCAGTATTCACATTGATAGAACGTGTTTTAACTAGTACATGACATCACAGTAAACTCCATATTTGATATTCAATTAATTGCACAAGTACAGTGTGGACATAAATTCAGTTAAACAATACCTCTAAGTTTGCAAATATCAAATCTGCTTACAAAAAATGTAGATATGGAACCAACTTTTGCAAATCTAATTTATACAAACCAAATAATTTTAATAAGGAAATGATTTATGTTTGGTATAGCCTTTTGAATTCTTCTACAACCTTGCATGGACTGCTCCACAGTTCCCACACCTTTAGAAAATCATGCAGCAGCCCTCCAAATAAGGTGATGAACAATAAATAAGGGGCGATCAGCTTGGGAAGGTTTGAGACCTCCAAACCCTTACACAATTGTACAGATCTGCCTTATGACAGGTGCTCCAAGAAAATCTATCAAACTTAACAGCAAAATATGCACAAAGAACATACATATCATCAACCTTGGGCTCCGTGATGGCTGGAAATAATATTGATAGTCTCCTCCAAAAAATGGTGCTCTAGATCTAGCCAAAAATGGTGATGAACAATAGCAATAAATTCTAGAAAGCCAAAATGAAACTCTCCAAATGCCAATTTCCAAGTTTGCTTGTGAATCTACAATCAGCCCAAAATATTTCCAATAATAGTTGATTACTCCTATGCATGATATTGAGGGCTATGAATGAGCAATGGTATAATGAGATTTGAGAAAAACCAGACTTAAAGCTTACCATGACAATAGGAAAGTCTCATTTAAGCCACTATATACATTGAAAACAAATTATCCCAAGATGCAATAATAGGAGAATACTTCAAGAGTCAAACTTGATGCTAGAAAAGATCCAAAGAGCAATACCGTTATATGTTGATTAACAAAGTTTATTTAACAAGTAAATTTCAGAAGTCACATAAATATCAAAAGGAAACTGCATTATCATTGAACAAACCATTGTAAGACCTGATGGTTTTAACAAGTTACCTATTCTTGAACTTCATTTGATATCTGAAGTTGGGCATATGGTAGAATACTTAGGACTTCTTTCCATTGAGTTGTGATGTCTTCAAATTGTTTTGCAAATTTATTCCTTTCCAGAATCTTGCAAAAAATGCATAAGTGTTAGTTCAAGCAAAATTAAATTATTTGTTTCATATTAATTTTGTAGATAAGTTTTCAAATAATTATTGCAGGCAATATCAATTAGATTCCTGTGCATCATTAAGATGAGAACTAATTCAATATTGTATTGAGGTAAAAATATACACAATTGAATTCAAAAATTGTTTAATATGAAATTGGAGCTGTGTGATTCATGATGATAACACCAAGAATTTTTAGCTTCAATTGTTTATATTTGTTGTATCAATACATTTTGAATCACATTATGTAATACATCATTAAAATAAAAACTAATTTGAAACTGTGAAATAAGAACTAATTTGAAACTGTGTTGAAGAACTTAAAAACTATCTATTTTCTTCTATAAAAACAAAATCATATACATTGAATTTGCATTGACACCAATGAAATTTAATGTGTAAGAGCTATGATATTTAGCATACTCAATGCAAGGGCATACACTGTATTTAATGTGTAAGTAGAAGGCCTTGTGCAAATTTTTTGTTGCTAGTCATTGCAATGTAGCCTATAACATGAGAGAAAGTTAAAAGTTAGTGACTAATTTCCAATCATTAGGGTGTCAATAATCTCTATCAAAAACAAGTAAATCATCATATAAGTATCCATAAGTTCATAAAGTTGTAAATGTGATAACAGGTACTACAATGAGCTTCCCTCGACTTTGATGTTAGTGTGTGGAATAAAGATAAGAAAGAATGCACTGTGCTATGAACTGAAGGATGGAGCCTACTCTTGGAGATGGATATCAAGCCTTATGGCATTGTCCCGGTAATGGCAAGAGTCAAATAAGAGTTTCCACTATCCATTCAAGCATACCCCTGAACATGCAAATAATTATTATGATTACTGCTACATAGAAAGCACATATTAAAAACTATGCAAGAGTATTCAAAGTTTTAAAATGTTTACCATAAGAACAATGTAACAGAAAAACAAGGACTGTCATTAATTTCATATAGAAAATCTTGTTGCATCTATCTTGTAATGAAAAAATGGAATAATATGATAATGAATTGCATTGAACAGTAGCTTCCTCATTTGATGCCACTTATGATCATGAACAACCAAGGTACAAATTTGCATAGGCTGAGGATTAGAATAAGAATTGCACTAAATGAACACTTTTTTATACATATTTAATATGAACATAAAAATGAAAAAATGGAGCATACCCATTCGAGAACAGCTCCCTCCTCAGTTGCGACCAATTATGAGCATGAACAACCAAGGTCCAGATCACCGGTGCCAGTTGCCTGCATCAATGGTTGAAGTTCAAACATGCATAAGTGGATGACAAATTGAAGATTGATTTGGTGTAGCAAGAAAGTATTGTTTACAAAATGAATGTTACTTCACAATTAAGTCATTAGCACAAAGAAAAATGTTGAAAGATTGTTAGAGGTCTACAGTAACATATGATTTCGACGATTAGGATATTGATATGTTTAGTAGAATTCATCTGAGAATCATAAAGGGACCAAAGATGAAGCAAAGTGACTGATTTACACTATGCCATATACAAAAGAAGAAAAAGCTAAAGTGAGGAAACTGCTTAACACTATGACATATAAGAAGAAGAAATTAAATATTACAGGGGTTGTGAGTAATGAGATTCTTACTTCATTAGACAATGTTGCAATTGTTCTTGTGTTGGGAATGAAATTATTGCATTTCGCATTGGTTGCAAGTAATCTAGATCGACAAGTGAAATTTTCGAGCTTCCATTGTTTTGATATAACTATGTATAAAAGGCAGGACAAGTTAGTGAATTTTGAACATATTCCTTGAGTTTATACTCTACACCAAGCTACAAGTCGGTGTCCACTGAGCCACATTGGAAAATTAGCAAGAAACAATCAGTTAAATGTTACAATTAAGTTATTATCATGGACATGAATGTTGAAGGCTGGCTAGAGGTTGACAGTAACATACCTGTTTGAGAACAACTATCTACTCATTTGCAACAATACAATCATGTGACACATTTACAAGAGAATCACTAGCACCACTTGCAACCATCAAGAGCCAAAGCTAAGATCTACATAAGTGGATGAATAGAAATATAAGTAATGTAGTTGAAGCATCATCAATAGGAAGAGCAATTAATATAACAACTGTTTTGTACTTACATAAATTCAGCATTGATTTGGTGCAACAAGGAGAAGCAATGATAATAGCATGTTGCAAAAAAAAAATTGTAGTAAATAGTTGCACTTGGGAAAATGTATACTAGGTTTTGTAAATTATTGTATAGTACCATTAGAGTAGGTGTCAAAGGCATCAAGTGACATGTAGCAGTAAATTAAAATTGTATTGACTACAATTGGAAGTGAAGGGATTTTGCAAAGTGGTATGTCCAATATGTATCTAGTATAGTGAAGTTTAGAAGAGCAGTTTTGATATTGTGTATCCAAAAGTGGTCCAAAAAACTCCATGCCTGTGTTGTTGGCTTGTTGACAAGCAATGATAGTTTATGTTGTTGCATAAATTCGAGGAGTGCTTGTGTTTTTGTAGATTGTAACATGTCAATGTTGAAGTCTCCAGTAATAATCAATTTGGAATTTGATGGAAATGATTTTTTAGTGTTTTGTATTAGATTGAATACGTCATGAATGGGTGCATTTTGTGTCAACTATATATTTGTAATGCATAGAGCAATGCCTAGATATAATAGGTCAATGGTTATTGATTCTAGATACTTTGTTGTAAAAGTCTCAATGTTTTGCAATGAAACTATTTTTTTGCAGCATGTTAATAGAGCATGAATACTTAGTGTAGGATAGTAATAGAATATTTCATTAAGGAATTTAACATGGTCAAGCACATTGTGTTTGGTTTCTTGGAAGGAAAGGATAGTTGCTTGAAGCAAATCATGGTCATGGGCTATTTCTTGTGCATGTAATGCAAAGCTATGTGTATTCAAAGAGCATATGCTAAAATGACTTGAAGAGACAGGTGCAAGGGCGTGTTGTAGTTTCCATTGTTCTAAGGTTGTGAGGTGTTGCATCTTGATGTTGACATTTTATGAAACTTTGAAATTTTGTTGTTGCAGTTTGTGCATTAGATACAATGATTCAATGTTTCTTACACGTGATAGAGCGGTGTGAACAAGACCATTTTGATAGACTTTACAAGGGTAAAAAGCAAATGAACCCATTGTGAGGCCTTATGCTCTATGAATAGTTCGTGTACATGCTAATTGCAAAGGGAATTGAGCTCAAGTGACTATTTTTGTAGCTATTTTGGCTTTTCTAACGACTCTTGTTATAGGTGTCCAAGAAGGAAAAATACAATTTGTGTATAGACTTTGCATTCTTTATCGATGTGATTTTCTAACACTAGGTTCATTGAATTGAATCCAAACAATATCTTCTTGGTCAGTTGTATGCAATTTGAAAATTCCATCTACACCATTGACTAGTCCATCTGGTGTGTCAAGGTTGCCAACAATCAATTCAACCAAAATGTCTTGTTTGAGAAAAATTTTGCTAGGCAGGGTTGACTTGTTAGGTTGAAATTGGATGTTATCAATGGGTGTATCTTCTTTATCCACTGCCTCTAATACAAAAAGCTTTGTAGGTAAGTAGTCTAGCATTTTTTTTTTGTGCTCGAAAATTGTTGATTTTTTGTGAAACAAGTATGGGAATCTTGGATCATTGGGAGGAGGCTTGCAGCACATTGTATTCAAGTAACAAATGTCTTCATTAGTTTGTTGACAAGTCCTGACATGATTAAATATGGAAATAAAATGTTGATTTGTTTGTCTAACCACAATATATAATTCAAATCATTTCGCATTGTCAATCCAAAAGGCATATGGAATTTTGTCTTTGTCTTTTATTGGTTCTTCAAATATCCAAGCATCGCATATAGGTTGTGCTTGTTAGACGTCACCACAAAATATATTATCTAGATATTGACAAAGGGTTTTGTTGGTGTGTGTTTGATTGATGAAGTCTTTTGTCAATGTTGTAAAGCATTCTAGAGCCAATCAATGAGACTTCATCAATGAACAAAATTTGTAATTGGTCAATTTTTTTGCTTAAGGGTATCAAGTTTGTTTGAATCTAGGGGTAATATTTTTGAAGAATTGCATGGTAGATGGAAGATCGAATGTGCAATGGTGCCACCTACATTGAATGCAGCTTTTCCTGTTGAAGCAACAATAATTCCTTTAGGCTTGAGTGGGTCACTATCTAGTTGCTTATCATAGTATCAAGTCATTACTTCAAAAATTCTTTAGTTGTGAAGGTTTTTCATATGCTAGCTCCACCTATCAAGAACAAGTATAATGGTTTTTTGGGTGCAAGTCTTTTTGTCATCAGTACATCCTTTAGTATTTATTATTGTTCTTTGTTCAATTGTCTTCTTAAATTGAAGTATTCTTGGTTGCTAAGTAGGAATGCGTGATATATTTCTGAAAATAGTGTGTTGGAAATAGAATTTGTGAGCTTTATATTTCTCATATGGTTTAGGTCAGCTATGATGTCATATTTCTCTATGCCATTTCACTATTCGCTTCTAAAAATTTTGTTTGCAATGTCTATTGTTGGGTAGGTATCATTATTAGCTTTAGTAGAAGCTTCATCAATGTTTCCCCATGTAGAAGCAATTTGTGCAATGAACATTTTTTCAATATTTGCAATTTGTGCCTTGTTTGCATTGAATGCTACACTCCATGTTTGATATCCAGTTAGCAAGGTTTGTTCACTAGATCTGAAAGGTACATATAACATAAGTTTTTCTCTGTAATAATTCTCAGGATCAATGTGTGAATTGTATCTCATATAGCGTATGATATGTGAAGTTTCTCTTTGTTGAAACTTTGTCAAATTACCTGAGTAGAAGGCAGTGTATTCAGCCAATGACAAGTTTTCAAGAGCTTTTGGTCATTGTGCTTATTTTTCTATTGCAGAAGCACACATGATGTCTTCATAATCATCTTGTTCTTTTTCTAATTGTTTAGGGATTTTTAACATGAAAAATCTACTTTCTAATGGTGCAGTATTGATGAAAATTGTTTTTCTCGAACATTTGCTTAATGACAATGAAAGGACAATGTGAACATCTTGACAACTAGAAATTTATTGGTAGTTGACCAATGCATTGCCAAGTTTCCATATGAATTGTACTTTTCCATCATAAGCATGAGTGCATTGTTGCCACAATTTTTGAAATACAAGAGACAGTGTTCTATCTCGTTTTGTCATATATGAAGTACAATATGATGCAACGACATATGCATCTAAAATAAACCATGTCTGTATTTTCATACTATAGTCTTGGCACTTTCTTTGCAAAGGAATTCACCCAAATATCAACTGGGTCTCTTTTCAGCATGACAATTTTGCATGTCAATGTTGATTGAAGCATTACAATGTAATCAGTTTCATCCATTTGCAATTCATGCAAGAAACTTTCAAATGAAAATTCTCTTGTATAGTGTTTGTTTTCCAATTTATTGAAAAAAATTATTGCTCTATCCTTGATTGTAGCATTAGGCATGGGAAAGGGCTCTAAAATTGTTGTTCTACTCATGGGAGGCAAGGGGAAACTAAATTTGCAGCTTGGTTTTTTGTACTTTTTGCAACTTTTTGTATGATGATGCATTTGCATTTTGGCAAGGTTGTATCAAGTAGCGAAGAGTCACATGAAATATACTTGTCCACAAATCTCTCTATTCCAGTATTTGAACAATTCCCATACACAAGTGCATCCTTTATGGTCCATAGCAAGAAATGAACATGTTCATTGACTCGGTTTTGGAATTTTGTAACAAAAAAGTAGTCCATTACTTGGCCAAAGAGCTCATGGTTTTTTAGCATCATTTTTCGAAATGCATTGATTCTATGGTTGAAGTAGCGAGTAAAAATTACTAGATTCTTTCTTATTTCAAAGTCCAATTCCCTATCTTATATAGTTTCATTACACTTGTATTGTTGATGAACAGATATTTGTTGTAAAGCTTTGCACAATGGCTCCCAAAAGTTCTCAGCACTTGTTGATGTCACAAAGAAAGTTGGAGGCCCCAATTGTCTTATCATTGAAAATATGTTTTTCCTAGTGTTCTCTAAATATTCTGGTGAGGTTTGAATGCTTTTTAGTGTTCTATACCCCAATGGCGATCTTAATATTCTTTCAAGACTTGCTAGATTGCACACATCTTTTGCAAGAAACTTTCTACCTTCTAATTCAATTTTCCTTATGCATATCCATGCTAATGAAGATACTTGTTGAATAATAATTTTAATGGCTTTAAAGAAAATGTTTGTTATGTGTCTTGAAAAATCATTGTCTTTATGCATAAGCTCCCATTTGGCTATTTTTTGGAACGATAAGTTTTAGTAATGTCAAGTGGTCAAGGCGAACCATAAAACAGGGTTGGGAAGTTCATCTCCTCTGCATACTTGGCTTGGAATATACCAAGAGGTTTAAAACCTTCTGATGGTGCAATCTCAATGATGGTTGTGTCAAGGTATATTATTGAGTGTGGTTCATTAAACCAATGTACAACTGATTCAGTGATCATCTCTTGATCATCCTCAGACATTTCATCATGCATATTTGGTTTCGCTTTAGAATTTATGTGCATTTGTGTTGCTTTACTTCTCAATGGATCTTCCCAATCTTTATTTATAAAGATGTTCTCTTTTGTATATTGTGGCATTTTTTACAATGATGTAAAAGCATTCATGACAATAGCAGGTCTAATATTTCCCTATGCATATGCAATTTCATATTATAGCTTTCGTTTCAATCTAACTACCACTGTTTTAGTTTCGTCTAGTTTTCTAGGAAATTCTTGTTGCACCCTATCAAAATCTATAGGAACATTGATGATTGTACCAAGCAAACCATATTGTGCCCACCTATATCCTAGTTGTCTTATTTGTGCAAAAGCAATGTGCAAAGAGACAAGTCTTTTTTTTAGGGAAGTCAAGGAATGAACAAAGTCTATTGGTGCATCACGTCTTATGTTCCAAGGCATAACATAATGAGAGACCTTACCATTTAAAGTATCTTTTATACATTGTTTGCAAATGGGTTGTCCTATTACTATTTTTTTTCGTTGATTTGAATGGGAAGCAAAGAAAGAGCATTGACAAGTGCATTGTCAACTTTACGAATGTTTTGATGAAAATGAAGCATCTCAAAAAGAGAGCATGGTTGATTGGGTGTGTTGTTTATGCTTCACAAATATGAGTTAATAGACTTTTTTGATTGTGGTGTTTTTCGTACATGTGTGTATATTTTTTGTTGCTTGATGGCTAGATATTGTCTTGTAAAGTAGAGGAGATGTATATAGCCTATGTTTGAGCTTTGGCATATGTAAAGCATAATGTTTTTGTGCACTTTGCATTTGTTTTTTTAAAGAATGCAATGATTGTTGATGCATAGGCTTTGCACTAACCTTGCAAAATTGATTTTCATTTGTGACATTGCTAGTAGTTAGAACAGAAGTGTTAGGTTCTAAACGTTTACTTAATGTACTACTTGATATGTGTGTTGTTGTAGTTATTTGTTTTTCTTTTAAACAATGCAACGATTGTTCATGGACAAAGCTTGCAGTAGATCTGCATTTTTTATCTCTACTTGCAACATGGTCAACTGCTACAATTGAATGAGATACTTTAGTTGGTGTGATGTTTGCATGGCAATTTTTTGCACAATAGGTTTTTACTTTTGTGGAGTGCAACGTCTGACAAGGTTTCAGTTGTATGCTTGTTTTTGATATAAAAATGTTAGGTTCCAAACATCTGCATGTTTGGTTTAGAGTGTTTCTTGCAGCTATTTGTTCATTCGATATCGGTGTTTCTTGCTTACGTATATCACGTATTACTACTTTTAAACATCACAATGAGCTCTGAACATTTATCTTTGAGGTGGGAAAAGTTATAATTGTTTCATCATGTAAAATTGTTAAATGGGAACCAATTATATTGTTTGTTGCAAGATTTTGTTCAGGGATGCATTCTAATGCACTACGAATTTATGATTGGAAAGTGCATAACTCTTGTGAAAGTTTTGAGTTATCTTGAAGTATACAATATGATGCAAATGTGACAACATTTGTCATAAATTACATAGAAAACGGATGGTTGATATGCATGTTATGTGTGAGTTGTTATTTTTGTTGAATTGGTTCATAATGACAATGTCCTAAGTTGATTGCAAAACAAATTCAGTTTTAAAGTTTTTTTGGTTTTATGCAATTTGAGTATGTTTTGGCTTTGGGGTATGCAATTGCTTGCCATATTTGTATCACTGCATCAAATATGTGTGACAACCATAATAAACAAA
Source organism: Sequoia sempervirens (assembly GCA_007258455.2). Taxonomy (NCBI): domain Eukaryota; kingdom Viridiplantae; phylum Streptophyta; class Pinopsida; order Cupressales; family Cupressaceae; genus Sequoia; species Sequoia sempervirens. The sequence goes on from VDFB02363129.1 coordinate 108,826, forward strand.
ATTCAGACCCCTCAAGGCCACTTTGTACATACAATATTCCAATGTTGGAAACTAGTGATTGCAATTGCAATAGACGATTCGTGTTTGTTATGGTAGATTGCTTATAAGTGCTAAAGCATGCCAATACATATCTATTTTGTACTATCAATGCATTGGATAGTGATTGGGCCATAAATAATCACAAAGTAATTGCATCAAATTGTTCATTAAGAAGAAAAGCTATAGCAACAAACATGCTTTCACCACATGTAGTAGCAAATTGAGTAGGTCTACAAATCCCAAGTGTATTGAATGCATTTGCAATTTTATTCCAGATGTCATCAAAATTCTAGTGTGTGATTGGCAAGCGTGTTTGAATATTTTGAATGCAATTGTATGTGTTTATCCTTGAAAACGCATGCTCATAGTGCCTAGCTCTTGCATTTTTATCGTGGAAAAGAATTAATATTGTAGGATTGCATGCATCTTTGTTAAAATGTAAGTATATTAATTTGAGTGTTGTAGACCAAATGCATATTGCTATGTTCAACGAAAGTGCTATCCATTTTAAACAGAATGTGTCACCCCAAAGTCTAGTTTCACCATTGCCATTGATCTTTGTGGCTGAAAGCCTCATTCTACGCAAATATGTGTTTTTGTCATGTATATTATTCAAATCCTTAAGCACCATTGGATGTAATTCAAGTTCAAATGAGCTTTTAGTTGTGGTGCATCCATTGTGAAGACGATGTAGGAAATGGTCCACAAGACCATTGATGTAGTACCCCTCCGCTTTTGGTCCTTCGCGTCATATGATTAAGTTGTGTATTTGCAACTTGTGAGATCTTGCATAATTGGTGCCATCATTATATTAAATTAAATATTTCACATCTTTAACTTTGCACACTTTGAAAGTTAAAATATTAGTATTATTCATGAAACTTGATTGTCATGGCATCATCCTAGAAAAGGTTATCAAACAAGTGTTTAATAGTTTGGTATTGAATACATAAGGCTTTAACTATGAATTCAACACTATCATTTAAAATGTATTACTTAAACCATGTTAGCATATGTAACTTAGATAATTTTATGAAAAAGGCATCAGGGAATATCATTCCCAAGATACATATTCTTCTTATGTCACAAATCATATATATATATATAATAAAAGGGTCAAAATATCTAGCCTGTTATCAAAGGTCTCAAAATTCACATTTAATATATATCTAGCCTGCTAGCAAAGGTCTCACAATTCACATTTAAAGCCAAAATATTTTCCCAAATTTATCTTTGTCATCCTATTTTCCTAATTTCCTTAAATGAATTATAGAGCTACTCTTACCAATAGAAAAAGAGATAAATGCTAATTTTTGAATATAATAAATAAGTTCTTAAATTCAAACTATAGAAATACAAAGGAATATGTTTAAATTATAGAATGTTATTGGCCAACATAGCATACCAAATGCATATCAAACGATTGCAATAGTAATCTGTCTATCCAAAATATCTAATTCAGTTGTACTAGCTCAGAGAAACAAAACTTGGAGAAACATAAACAACAACAAAAAATGAAATATTGTTTAAATATGTTTGAAAAGAGCTTTAGAATTGGTAAGAGTAGTTGTATAAATCATGTTCCTTTTTCTTAACAATCTAGAGAATTAAGATGAAATTGATAGATTTATAGTATGCCAACAAAGTAGTCACAATTTGCATTTAATGCCAATATGTTCGCTCAAATCTATCCACTAAATATGAAAAATATGTTGTTAAATGAAAACTATACAAATAAAAAGAAATATTTATAAATTATGTAGTGTAATTGGCAATATAAGCAGGAAAGATTCTCATTCAACCTATTTTGGATGCAAACAAAGCTACATGGCAATACTATTTCATGTTTATGAATCAGATAGTATATATCATTCATTGTACTCATTTTTCTAGTTTTTCCTTGTAACAGATAAAGATGGTATTACATTAGATAACGTTTCATCCAACCCAAATCAAAATGGTGGAACAATCACCCAAGGGGTCACAACGATCAAGCGACCTAGTGACAGAAGACAACAATGCAAGCTCAAGAGTCGAACCATATGAATTTTTTTGCATCCTTTCATAATAGAAAGAAAAATTTAACACATCATAAACACTAATTTCTAGGTTAAAACACTCATTTTTCCACATATACACACAAAGCTATTCACTTCATTCACTATTCAACACAAATTTTCATAACATTTTTAGCAAAAGGCCAAAATTTTACACTTCAGTTTTCCAGAAATCACAACTCATTTCTCCATAACACATCATCAGAACAGAGTATCACAATTATCCTAGCCATCTACACTGTTAACCAAATCAAACTAAAGGGGTGCACAAGCACCAACTAAGTCTTAAGGTATCTATTGCATCAAAAGGATTCCAACGCAAAAGTGACTACTCACTATCAACTAGAGGACACTCTTTTGGATCCTCATCTGAGTCCATCATGACCTTCTTAGAGGAAGAATGATGTGCTCGTAGGCACTCTATCTCCTCTTTCGTCAAATTGGGAAAATTGAGTCCACACCCCAATGGCCAATCTCAGACCACCAAGGGTTTCTTTGTCCTAACAACATGTTTATATTTTTCAATTTTCCTTTCCCTTTCTATCTTGGTCCAAACACGGGCATGCAACAGGGTCTCATTATCAAAGATCTCTTCTAACGATTGACATACTTGCACCCTTTCTAAGCCTGGCTGCTCCGGGATTTGTCCTACACCCCCTGAGTGGTTCAAAGAATCCCTACTTTCCCTTGGTTCAGTGTCATGTGAATGTTGAGATAAGGTACCTTGGTGGTTAGTCTTTCGGACACTACCACATTTTCCGCCATGAACTCACCCTTGACCTCTAGGCATCCTACACACATCACCAAGAAAGAAAAGGGTCAGAAGTTGACACAAGGTGACAGAAGGAAAAACAACACAAAATACCATCTTTATCATGAACTCATCATAGTCACACACACATACTCACATCACTAGAAAAATGACATATACTATCTTTATTTGTTACAAGGACAAACTAGAAAAATGAGTACAGTGAATGATATATACTATCTGAGTCATTGTAGCTTTGTTTGCATCCAAAACAGGTTGAATGAGAATATTTCCTGCTTATATTGCCAATTACACTACATAATTTATAAATATTTCTTTTTATTTGTATAGTTTTCATTTAACAACATATTTTCCATATTTAGTGGATAGATTTGAGTGAACATATTGGCATTAAATGCAAATTGTGACTACTTTGTTGGCATACTACAAATCTATCAATGTCATCTTAATTTTCTAGATTGTTAAGAAAAAGGAACATAATTTATACAACTACTCTTACCAATTCTAAAGCTCTTTTCAAACATATTTAAACAGTATTTCATTTTTTGTTGTTGTTTATGTTTCTCCAAGTTTTGTTTCTTTGAGCTTGTACAACTGAATTAGATATTTTGGATAGATAGGTTACTATTGCAATCATTTGATATGCATTTGGTATGCTATGTTGGCCAATAACATTCTATAATTTAAACATATTCCTTTGTATTTCTATAGTTTGAATTTAAAAACTTATTTATTATATTCAAAAATTAGCATTTATATCTTTTTCTATTGGTAAGAGTAGCTCTATAATTCATTTAAGGAAATTAGGAAAATAGGATGACAAAGATAAATTTGGGAAAATATTTTGGCATTAAATGTGAATTGTGAGACCTTTGCTAGCAGGCTAGAGGGTACAGAATCACTGAAAGCACAATTAATGCATTAAATGTCATTACATTCAAGGAGAAGTCATTGGAAGTGTTGGATGTCTATGTGTGCTCATTGTGCTTTGTTTATTATTGATTAATGCATTACATAGGAGTGTAAAGTCATTGTTTGTGTTCATCTAAACTTCAAACTTAAGAAGTTGTCTTTTATATTTAAAAATATGCATTTATCTTTTTTTTCTACTGGTAAGAGTAGCTCTATAATTCATTTTTCTTTAAGGAAATCAGGAAAATAGGATGACAAAGATAAATTTGGGTGCATATTTTGGCATTGAATGTGAATTGTGAGAGGATTGTTAGTAGACTGGGGGATGCAAAATCACTAAATTCATAGTTAATGCATTATATGCCATCGTGTTCAAGGAGACGTCGCTCCAAGCTATGGGTTTTTTGTTAATTGGCATGTATGATCTCAAAATATACATGGTTTAGGAATTTTTCTCTTTGTAGCATTTTGTTAATGAAATGATTGCAAGAGAAATCTTCATTCAATTTGTTTTGCATAGAAACAAAACTACACAAGAATATTGTTTCATGTTTATGAGTAACATATTATATGTCATTCACTGTACTCATTTGTCTAATTTTTCCTTGTAAGAGGAATCAATAGATGCAATTCCACTAGGAAACAAAGATCAACATTGGCACAATTGTACTCAATCATTGAACAACAAAGTGCAAGGTCATATTCTCAAATTAAGCCCGTCCTTTCTTTACAATGCAAAAAAAAATCTTGCATATATGTATTTCAGAAAAATGTAAAACATGTTATTTGATAACATTACAAAACAATCAAATAATCTTGCTTTGTACTTTGTCCCATTGCCTAAATCACGTATAGTTCAAAGTTTTAATTTAGTTCATATAACCATAGTTTTGTTTGAGGCAAAGAGAGTTTTTGTACTAGTGATATTCAAAGCTAGTGTTTAAATTATCATGTCTCTATGGCCAATCGATGGTATTTTTATACGTTCCCTATTTGTTTTTCTTTGTTTTACCTAACTATGCTCCTTATCCCTTCTTTGTTTGTGCGACAAAATTGATACTGTCAATTCTACAGCATAGAAGTTTAAGCTACATGCAACTACTGTTGTATTGTTCTGGTTTAAAATGCATATAGCATTGAATTGTTAAAAATACTAATTGGGTTTAATATGAATGCATACTAATTCTTTAATGCAATGTATGCAACTGTAGTATAGAAAAATCTAGTGACTTTTCTAGCTACATGCGACTGTTGTTATATTGTTCTGGTTTAAAATGCATATGGCATTGAATTTTTGAAAATGGTAATTGGGTTTAATATGAATGCATACTTTTCTATGTAAATTGGGAGAAGGAAATTTGAATATTTTTGCAACTTATTGACATTTCATATATGGAATAATTTTTATTGCATTGTAAAGAAAGGAAAGGGTTGATTCAATAATTTGACCTTGTACTTTTTTGTTGAATGATTTTGTATACTTATACTGATGTGGATCTTTGTCTCTTGCTACAATTGGAAGTATTGGTTCTTATTACAAGGAAAAATTAGACAAATGAGTACATTCAATGAAATATACCATTAGACTCATAAACATGAAACAGTATTGTCATGTAGCTTTGTTTGCATGCAAAACAGGTTGAATGAGAGAGCAAGAAAACACAGAGTGTTCAAGGTTGTTTGAAAACCATGAGTGTTTATAAAACGGTATGCATTTCATTACATTCTTGCGGTTTTAATAACAAAATCTTTTGAAGACATTCATTTTCTAAGATTCTAAGTTCTCAAAACACTGAGAAACTTACAACCCACAACAACAACGCACCTATGTACATACAAAAATGCATGAAACCATACATAAAAACTCCTCACCTCAAGTCGCTTGTTCGCCTTCCCTACCTACAACACCCCATTTCTCTTGAACGTTTCACTTTCAACCTACATAATGAGAAAACCTAGAACATAGAGTGTTTTTTGGACTTTCCATGAACAATACTTGTTACAATTTCAAATGCATGTCTTAATCACATCAACGCCCTTCTTGTCCACAATGAATGGTTAGCTTCTCGCACAAGGAAAAAAAACATCGGTGTAATTCAATGACGGGACATCTCCTCACTTTCCTCGCCATGACATTTCCTTACGTTTGTCGCTTCCATCACTTTTATCATCCATTTGGCAAGCCTCGCACTATTTCATCTCATCATGCTATGTATGTTTCCATGTATATTGTTATGTATGTTTTTATGCATTTTTGTATGTACATAGGTGTGTTTTGTCTACACTTTATTCATCTCCACCACCATGAACATAACTATTTATTTTATTTTATTTTTGTAACATCAAGTAGAGATCTATATGAGTAATGAGTAACCATTTATTCTTACCAAGTGAATAACAACAATACCTCACTTCCTTTTTTTGTTAATAAATATAAGGTTAGTATGGATGTATTGCATAACTAAAATTCTATAAACTAAAGATAATGATTTTGAAATAATCTCTTCTTTTTTTTGCCACACAATAACAGAATGCTATCTAAAATATGATTGCACTAATGTAGATTTCTCTCACTTGGAGCAATGATACAATTAAAGTATCAACATAAATCAAACATGTTTCTTTTTCATTCAAACCATGAGAATTTAAACTACCATTTTCTTACAGTCTCATGCATAGAATGATTAACTATGGTAGTCCATACAAATTTACCGTGCATTCCAGACATTTCATTTTCACACCCATATATATACTTTTACAATGTTTTATTTATTTTATCCAAATCATAAAAAATGACTCTCATTCATTTTCTGTGAAATTCAAAAAATAGTAATTGGTTTCTCTCCAAACCTACAAGATTTTTAGCCTATCCAATCTACACGTAAACATCAAAAATAACTTTTTCCAAAGACCAATAGTTTTCTCACCTCCCAACCGTTGGATGGAAAAACCATCCACCTCCAAGCTAGGAGATTCCCTAAGGAAATTGGGTACACTAATGAACACACATACTTGCACACATAATGAAACTCTTCAAAAATTGCAACACAAAACTATCCCCACCCAAGGCTTTACACACACTTGGAACCCCAACAAGGTTCTCAATGGGGGAGAGAGTGGACTACTCTCCAAATGGGAAGATACAAATTATACATCTCATTAAACCCTTGTTTCATGAAAACACCCTTTTATCTCCAAACTTCTTTCCAACACAAATCCCAAGCCACCAACCCACAAGGGTACTTATACCCACACATATCCTCTCCTTCTCTAAGGAGGAATTTACAAATCACAAGCCACCAAATCATAAGGATGCTCATACCCACACATATCCTCTCCTTCTTTAATAATTAATTTACTTCTCAAGGAGGGTACTTCCCCTTTCCCCACACACTAAGTTTTCTCTTCATGTAGGGTGAGCTTGACCTTCACAACCCATATCCATAAAAATACGTGCAACATCATCATACACAAAACAATATACCACATACAACATTTACAACACATAAGTCTCATGTAATTTATTTTAAACATAAGAAAGGATAAGCTAAGAAGGCTTACCTCCTCAAAATTTCAACAATGGTAGAAAATAGGTTGAGGAGCAACTCAACTCAAACTTCCTCAAATTCCCTTCACAAGCTAAGCAAGAAAAACTCCAAAAGAAACAAAAATCTCCCCTTCAATAAAAATTCTTTCAAAAGAAAAAGAAGAACCCTCTCTCATTCTTCAAATGGGAGATAAATAGGGATTCCAAGTTGAATCCCTTGAATGAGAGGGTGACAAGTGTCACTCTCTCATTCACCCTTCAAACTCAAATCCCCACAAGTGCTCCCACTTGAGTGGGATATTTTTGGGGATATGAGAGGACTTGGAGTGTACTCCACTCCAACAATTAAGTCCCTTCATCATTAAGACAAAGTGGGTGAAGTTTGAATACTTCATCTCATGAGTCGTCTTTCATAAATTAGATTAGTGGACTGAGACTCAACTCCTCTCCCAAGACTTCAAAATATGCCACCCTCCTTTGAGGGAAGTTATGAGGGGTCATGTCTTGGATATCATCCAATATATGGCCTTAATTAAGTCTCCAACCCATAGGTTAATCACTTGGGGGTTTTAAAAAGTAAAAAATACATAAAATAAAGACTTTTAAACCCCTCAAAAGTGACCTTAATATATGCATCCAAAATTAAGAATTTAATTGATGAAACAAAACTTTCTCCCCAATTAAATATTTCATTATCCCCACCACTCTAAACACACAAGTTCAACACATCACAAAATTAAATACATACATACGAGTATTAGGAATTAAGGTGTCTCAACCTTGGCAATTCATAAGTTATTTATTTAGTATTAGTTTACATTTTCCCATGGATAAATATCTTTTTGGTATTAAATGTTTGTGCTCCATAAAAAGGGGCGTGATATTTTGAGTTGGAACTTTTGCCACATGTCGGTGCCTTGAAAATTATGTTATTAGTTGTCAAATGATGCCCACTTAGTGGTATAAAATGGAAAGCCTATTTTAAAGGATGTCATGACGAATTCTATGACAATTGTAAGGGCTAAAAGTGGGGGATATCATTTTGGACATGAGAATCATCTATGACACATGTAAGAGTATCTTTTCATAACTATTGATGGTTTATGACTCATGTAAGAGCATCTCCTATTTTCTAGGGATTCTTATGACAACTTGTAAGAAGGTGTAATGTCATATAAGACACCATGTTTAGCATGTAATGGGTCGAATGGATTTTTACCATAGTATTTCTAAACCTTGTTTTGACCCATGGTAATGTTTTATAGTGGTATTTTGAGCCCCCATGAGTCTATATATTTAGGGGTTGAGTTGGAGACACTATGAGATATTTTACATGTACACAGATGTCAGAATGAAGAGGAGTTAGAGTGGATGTATTGTAAACATACTTGTTAATACAAGCTATTAATTTCTTCTTTGGTGGTGTAACGCCCCGCCACGCAACCCTAGGTAAAGTTGCAATTTACTAAACAAACGAACTAATTTTTTTTTTTTAAATAAGAACAATTAACATACAAGTTCACTAACCATTGCCAATCAATCCCCTAGGGTTACGAGACCGTGTTACTTAAACCAAACGCGGAACATGAATTAAAATCATACCATTCAATTTCTTAACAAATAAAGTTCTCATACAATCAATACATAATAATTTACATCCAAGAATATGAGATACCACTTAGTTCCAATAATAAACTTACAATATGATTACAACACTCATTCCCCGAATGAGATAAATCCAATAAGTATGGTTACATATTACAAATTCCACCTCGTTAACAAATGAGGGGTAATAAAATTACAATATCATCAAAAATGAAAAGAGCATGAAATGAAATTGGATCCCACGAGCTCTCCAACTAGAAATCTCGTCCACACGAACAAGAAGACAAACCAACGGATTTAAGAAGCACGTGCCACCCGACCACGTGGAATCCCAAAGGTTCCACTCCCTCCGTGCTAGGAGATAGTAACAAGGAATTCCTACACAAGACCATCTACCACTAGACACAGGATACACAAAACTGATATGAAAAATAAATACAAGTACCTCATCACATGACTGAACGGTCATACGCACAACTATGGTACGAACTCTCACACCACTGACATAGGTCACATTGCTTCCAAATATAAAGTAGATCAAGAATGTCACAAAGACCAAGTACAAACTTGTTGACTTAGAAAGAGTGTCATCGCATAGCTCGTCAAGGGATCTCCTCTGGGAATCTTCCTAGGCTCCGGCCCCCACCATGGGTTATCCTGGTGGCCTCTACCAAATCCCGGCACCCATGCTCACTCACGTGGAATCAAATACCTCTCGTGAAGACGAGATAGATGACCTTGTCATTCCAGGCCTTCCCGTCTCATCCCAAGTCTAAAACAAGCCCTTGGGTCCATGAGCAAGGCACAATTAATCTTGTTTAATGTTTGATGCAACCTAAGCTTCTAAAAGTTTATTTAGTTATCACTAAATTAATCAACTTGCAAAGGGTTATCCTTGGCACCACTTTGTGTGTCAGCCCCCATTGCAAGCCACTCCTCTAAGACAACACACACGGTGAAAACCAAAATAGGTAACCAGATAAATACGACCTCTCCATTCAAGGAGGTAACAAATCAAGGAGACTCGCTCCAAACACTGGAGGCAACAAGGTCAAGACCCTCTCCAAACACTGAAGGCAACAAGGTCAACCCTCTCCAAACACTGGAGGTAAAAAAGGTCACAAAAACCCACTCCAAACACTGGAGGGAACCAAAATATAAAACCCACTCCTTCCAAAGGAGGCACAAATTACATATCCCTCTCCTAATCCCAAGGAGACACACACCATCCCCGTTCATGAAAACCGGGTGAAACAATCTAGTGTAACTATGCACATTTTCCATGACACATCAAAAGTTGACTCACATACTACAACTCATACCAATAAATGAACTCCTATCTGGAAGACTTCAAACATTTACTCTATTCTCCCAACATCGAGAAAGAACAATTCACACTAAAAGCATTTCGAGCAGTTAAATAAACTAATGTTCAGATTTCCTAAATTCAGTCAATCATAGTTTCCATTTCTTGCATTTATTCAATCAATTAAACTCATTTCCTTTTCACGACGTTGAAATATATAACAACCATTCAATTCCTCTAAATTCCACAATTATATTCCCTAAACAAAGCGTTTTAATAAATAAAGTCATTTGATTAAAATAATCAATCATTAACTCTACGTTTAACAGTTATATTCATGACCGAAATATTCTAATAAATAAACTCATCTGATTAAATTAAATCATTCATTATTTCCAAGTTTCTCAATTGTATTCTATATTTAGAACGTTTTGATAAATAGACATTTAGATCAAATAAATTAGTCTTTCTTTCAATTTCTCATTAATAAATCAACTCAATAGTAAATCAAAGCACGTTGACCACTTTAAGGAGTTTAAACCAATAATTATATTTCATTTTCCCAATTACATATATTAATAAAAATCAACCTTTAAAATGAGAGCATTTGATTATTTAAAATCTACCTTTTAAAAATAAATCATTTGACTATTAAAATTCAACGTTCTAAATAAATCATTTGAATATAAAATCTACTTTTGCTTCTATTACGTAACGAAAATCATCTTAAGATAGTCTATATTTAAATCTATCCCTTAAATTTCATTTGTCTCAATTATCCGTAATAATCAAAATCAAATTATAAATAAATCGAACTTTTGATAAATAAAGTCATCTGATTGGAATAAATCATTCATTAACTCTAAGTTTTACGATTATATTCAGAATCAAGATATTTTAATAAATAAACATTTAAATTAAATCACTTTGTCCATATTTCAACATGGAATAAATAAATAAATTAATCGAAATCAATATTCTAAGTAAAACGTTTGATCAAACATCAATTTTCATTTCCTCAATACCAATGCGATAATCATTTTAGATTAAGTTCTATTTTTAGGTATTCAAATATCATTTAAATGCGTACCTCTAAAATATCATTTAAAATTCCAAGATTTTCCGATCAAAACAAAATTTAAATAAATTCGATTAATTAAAAAAACTCCGTTTATTTCAACTTTGATGGTAAAATCAACTCCTTAAATAAATTATATTTAAATAAAACATATCTTAAATATATAATTATTCTTTAAATATTTCTATTTAAAAACCTCCAAATTAAAATTCCATTTTACTACTTAATGCGAAGACGACCAAACATTAATTATATATACATTAAATATATATAATTATCTATATATAATCTAGATTTAATAAATATATAATATATATAATTTAAAATTAATATGTATATTATATACATATTATAATAAATATATATTATAAAAAAAAGAAATTAAACAAAAACTAAACTTTTTTATAAATTTAATTTTTATAAAACAATGAAAGGCCCAAAGGCCTTTGGCTGCCACGCAGCCCCCAACAGGGGAGACGCCCCTGTGGTGGCTGCTTGCAGCCCCTCCCCAACCATGGGGAGCGCTGCACAGCCAACGCCCCCATGGATGGGGGGTGGCTGTGGGCAGCCCCCACACAAATACAAAAAAATAAATTTCATTTTTATTTACATAATTTCGTTAAAAGCGAAAAAACGAAAATCAAAACAAAACCATGTTCTAGTAAAAAAAAACAAGAATAAATTTCACACAGCAATCCTTTTTTTTTTAAATAACAAATCTTTTAAGAAAAATTTCCAGCCTACATAGATTTATATGCAAAGTATAAGAGGTTATTTATGTGAATGTATCATTTCACAGCCCCAAATTGGACAAATTTTCATGAGGAAAAGATTAAGAAGAAAGATTGAAAGCACAATAATAAGATGAATTTTTTTGGGTTTTCCCCAAATTGACAAGGAAATTAAAGCTTTGCATTTGAATCCCTTCCAAGTTCTATTGCTAGTTTTGAAACAAATTTTCATGGGTTTAAATTGAATTCAAACAATATTTCAAGGATTTTCACACAGCCAAACAAAGATTTTCAAACAATCATCACAAGGATTTAAGCTATTTTCAAAATGAACAAAGCAAGAACAAGAGGAACCTAATTTTTCTCCAAAACTTGTAGATTCCGATGGAGCTTTCAAATCCTCTTCAAATCCAACTCAAGCAAACCTTCAATCTCCTCCACAAATCCAAATCAAGCCACCACCAAGAAGATTTTTCCCCCAAATTGAAAGATTGAAACTTAGATGAGATTCCTTATCAAAAATAGGGCTTTTCCCCAAATTGGTCAAAAACCCTAAAAATCCCACTCACCAAATATATTTTTAAAAACATGGGAATATTTCTAATTTTTAATTCTAAAACCAATTTTTAATTTTTAATTCAAACCTTATGCATTTTTGAATTTCCATTAAAACATAAGCATTTCAAAGTTACAAAGAATATATTTCATCTATAATTTTCAAAAGTGAAATTAAAACACATTATCCTTTATTTATTTATTTTAATTTAACTCTCACTATTCAAACAATATTTCTTCTTTTATTTTAATTAAATCTTAATATCTAATATAATTTCCTTTTTCAATTTAAATTTGAAACATATATATATATATATATAATAACACCAAAATGACTATTTTAATTAATATTTCACCATTAATCTAATTAATCACTAAACTCAATTTAATTTTATTAATTAATCAAATCAATCAATAACCCAATAATTATTTTATTAATTAAATCAAATAAATCAATAAAATAAATCGTATTTCAACATTGCAACTAAATATATTTAATCATCAATTAAACTACACCTAGCATTTAATAAACTTTAAAATTTGAAATTAAATAAATAGTCAAGGTGAAAATGACCAAATTGAAATGACTAACCCCGACAACAACCCGACAACACGCTATGACTAGGGTGACGACTTGGCATAGAAAACCTAGCTACTATCTCCCAATCAATTACCATTGGTCAATGGACACGCTCAAACCTGTGAAGCCAGGTGGAGTCGATGTCATGTACCTGTCAACCTGTAACAAAGAGCATGTCGAACATGCAATATATATATATAATATGATCAAACACACCGTGAAGAGGAAATATTGGAATCGTAGGGCACTCGCAAGCGAGTGATACAATCCCGTCCCCTTCACCAATATAATATCACTAACTGACACATCTAACATCAATGCTATGATCACAACATAAAACATCATTTAATCAAATATCTTCTAAGTTAATCCAAAACATGCCATAAAGATCGCATCAGAGTAAAATAACATCACATCAAAATATAACATTCACATTGTTTAACAATTACAATCACAAGTAACCTAGTTCCAAAGTCACAGCATAATCAGACACAATCATCACAAAGAAAACACCGTCGATCCAAACATCCAAAATGGAGGGGTATTACATCCTCCCCCCCTAGGGTCAGGCTTACTCCTGGAAGCCTGCAAGCACCCCTAGCACAAACTTCATAAGATCACACATAATTAATGGTTCGAAAACTGAACCATTCCATACCTCAACATACAACAACAGCAATATGTACTATAATCCACACAATCAAGCATACTATCAACCTATACAATCAACATGGTGAAGAGTCCCACCACCAAATCTCTGAATCACATAATCATGGATTGACATACATAGTGCCCTATGCACCAATACGCATCATTGAGAATCATCATAAGGCCACACCTAATGGAATATCATTACTACATTTACTCAAGGCAAGGTATGCAACATTATCATTTCAACGTTCATTTAACATTTTGCATTTAGAATCCAGGTACAATAATTTAACATCTATATGATTTCTTAAAACTCAACAATAAAGTTGGGGACTAGAGGCCACACCAACAAGATGCACCTATTATGCAATTATCATTAACATGCAATTGTTTCGCTAATCCCTTTTCTCTAAACTTTTACTTACTGCAAAATGATTTTTCTATTCATATTATACCTTTTCATAATTATGAATGCAACTTGGGGACTTAGGTCCTTTACCCAAGGTCCGATCTAATAAAACAAACCTTCATGAATACAAAAACATTTCTCATAAGATACAACATACCCCACACACTTAAGGACAGGCATCTTCATTAACCCAATAGAAGAGAGAGAGAAGACAAGATATTTACAGTCCTAACATAGGCACGAATGTAATCATGGTTTCGTCATCACACCATCCCTTTCACACAATGCATCGACCATATGAGAGCATGCACAAACCTCTACAACTAACAATATTTTCATTCATTTCCTATTATCATATTTCATAATTCTCTATTCAATATTACATGCAAAAGCACTCCAACACCGCATAAGGGTCAATCAAGCAATCACTTGCACAAAGAGGTAAAGCACAAGAAAACATGCATCAGATACTTGCATGGAGAAGGAAACAACAAGACTCCAAAAGATAATACACACCCAAGAAATTCCTTAGCACCCTCAAGGTCCAACAGAGCCTTCAAGAACACAAGCATCATTCCTCCACAACACAAGACAAGGGTGGGAAATTACACCCTCTAAAACACCATACTAAGGCACTCAAGGCAAGAGGTCCTATGACTATCTCGCCCCCACAAGTACTTCGGACACACCCAACAACACACTATAACCACACTCAAGAACCACTCAAGGGTCATCTCCTTTTACACAATACAAGAGCATCAAGAAGGAGACCAATCAAAACTCACTTCTTGGTAGGTTCGCGGCCTAACTAACCCTAACAAAGCATTCATCAACAAGACATGCAAAGGGCAGAAATAATCAACAAAACTGGTTGTCATCCACCACACACATAATACACACCAAATCACACACTACACAATCATCCATAATGCATTCTTCCAATAGAAAGGATATCGGTGCATTGCGCACTACACCGAGGATCCTATCCTTTCCACTGGTTTCCTGCACCATTGGAACTACACCTCCTAATGACAACTTCTGGGCAAACAAGAGAAATCAACCCAAAAAGGAAAACAACCCGAAAGAGTAAAACAACTAGGTCAATAAAATGGGCTCATAGTGCCCAAGGTATAAACCTACACAGCTTACAACATAATGGGTCCAACATAATCCCAGAGTGCCCAGTGTTTTAACTTGGGCTCTGATACCATGTGTAACACCCCGCCACGCAATCCTAGGGAAAGTTACAATTTACTAAACAAACGAACTAATTTTTTTTTTTTCAATAAGAACAATTAACATACAAGTTCACTAACCATTGCCAATCAATCCCCTAGGGTTACGAGACCGTGTTACTTAAACCAAACGCGGAACATGAATTAAAATCATACCATTCAATTTCTTAACAAATAAAGTTCTCATACAATCCATACATAATAATTTACATCCAAGAATATGAGATACCACTTAGTTCCAATAATAAACTTACAATATGATTACAACACTCATTCCCCGAATGAGATAAATCCAATAAGTATGGTTACATATTACAAATTCCACCTCATTAATAAATGAGGGGTAATAAAATTACAATATCATCGAAAATGAAAAGAGCATGAATTGAAACTGGATCCCATGAGCTCTCCAACTAGAAATCTCGTCCACACGAACAAGAAGACAAACCAACGGATTTAAGAAGCACGTGCCACCCGACCACGTGGAATCCCAAAGGTTCCACTCCCTCTGTGTTAGGAGATAGTAACAAGGAATTCCTACACAAGACCATCTACCACTAGACACAGGATACACAAAACTGATACGAAAAATAAACACAAGTACCTCATCACATGACTGAACAGTCATACGCACAACTCTGGTATGAACTCTCACACCACTGACATAGGTCACATTGCTTCCAGATATAAAGTAGATCGAGAATGTCACAAAGACCAAGTACAAACTTGATGACCTAGAAAGAGTTTCATCGCATAGCTCGTCAAGGGATCTCCTCTGGGAATCTTCCTAGGCTCCGGCCCCCACCATGGGTTATCCTGGTGGCCTCTACCGAATCCCGGCACCCATGGTCACTCATGCGGAATCAAATACCTCTCGTGAAGATGAGATAGATGACCTTGCCATTCCAGGCCTTCCCGTCTCATCCCAAGTCTAAAACAAGCCCTTGGGTCCATGAGCGAGGCACAATTAATCTTGTTTAATGTTTGATGCAACCTAAGCTTCTAAAAGTTTATTTAGCTATCACTGAATTAATCAACTTGCAAAGGGTTATCCTTGGCACCACTATGTGTGTCGGCTCCCATTGCAAGCCACTCCTCTAAGACAACACACACGGTGAAAACCACAATAGGTAACCAGATAAATACGACCTCTTCATTCAATGAGGTAACAAATCAAGGAGACTCACTCCAAACACTGGAGGCAACAAGGTCAAGACCCTCTCCAAACACTGGAGGCAACAAGGTCAACCCTCTCCAAACACTGGAGGTAAACAAGGTCACAAAAACCCACTCCAAACACTGGAGGAAACCAAAATACAAAACCCACTCCTTCCAAAGGAGGTACAAATTACATATCATTCTCTTAATCCCAAGGAGACACACACCATCCCTGTTTGTAAAAACCGGGTGAAACAATCTGGTGTAACTATGCACATTTTCCACGACACATCAAAAGTTGACTCACGTACTACAACTCATACCAATAAATGAACTCCTATCTGGAAGACTTCAAACATTTACTCTATTCTCCCAACATCGAGAAAGAACAATTCACACTAAAAGCATTTCGAGCAGTTAAATAAACTAATGTTCAGATTTCCTAAATCCAGTCAATCACAGTTTCCATTTCTTGCATTTATTCAATCAATTAAACTCATTTCCTTTTCACGACATTGAAATATATATCAACCATTCAATTCCTCTAAATTCCACAATTATATTCCCTAAACAAAGCGTTTTAATAAATAAAGTCATTTGATTAAAATAATCAATCATTAACTCTACGTTTAACAGTTATATTCATGACCGACATATTCTAATAAATAAACTCATCTGATTAAATTAAATCATTCATTATTTCCAAGTTTCTCAATTGTATTCTATATTTAGAACGTTTTGATAAATAGACATTTAGATCAAATAAATTAGTCTTTCTTTCAATTTCGCATTAATAAATCAACTCAATAGTAAATCAAAGCACGTTGACCACTTTAAGGAGTTTAAACCAATAATTATATTTTGTTTTCCCAATTACATATATTAATAAAAATCAACCTTTAAAATGAGAGCATTTGATTATTTAAAATCTACCTTTTAAAAATAAACCATTTGACTATTAAAATTCAACGTTCTAAATAAATCATTTGAATATAAAATCTACTTTTGCTTCTATTACGTAACGAAAATCATCTTAAGATAGTCTATATTTAAATCTATCCCTTAAATTTCATTTGTCTCAATTATCCGTAATAATCAAAATCAAATTATAAATAAATCAAACTTTTGATAAATAAAGTCATCTGATTGGAATAAATCATTCGTTAACTCTAAGTTTCACGATTATATTCAAAATCAAGATATTTTAATAAATAAACATTTAAATTAAATCACTTAGTCCATATTTCAACATGGAATAAATAAATAAATTAATCGAAATCAATATTCTAAGTAAAATGTTTGATCAAACATCAATTTTCATTTCCTCAATACCAATGCGATAATCATTTTAGATTAAGTTCTATTTTTAGGTATTCAAATATCATTTAAATGCGTACCTCTAAAATATCATTTAAAATTCCAAGATTTCTCGATCAAAACAAAATTTAAATAAATTCGATTAATTAAAAGAACTCTGTTTATTTCAACTTTGATGGTAAAATCAACTCCTTAAATAAATTATATTTAAATAAAACATATCTTAAATATATAATTATTCTTTAAATATTTCTATTTAAAAACCTCCAAATTAAAATTCCATTTTACTACTTAATGCGAAGATGACCAAACATTAATTATATATACATTAAATATATATAATTATCTATATATAATCTAAATTTAATAAATATATAATATATATATAATTTAAAATTAATATATATATTATATACATATTAAAATAAATATATATTATAAGAAAAAGAAATTAAACAAAAACTAATTTTTTTAATAAATTCAATTTTTATAAAACAATGAAAGGCCCAAAGGCCTTTGGCTGCCACGTAGCCCCCAACAGGGGACGCAGCCCCTGTGGTGGCTGCTTGCAGCTCCTCCCCAACCATGGGGAGCGCTGCACAGCCAACGCCCCCATGGATGGGGGGTGGCTATGGGCAGCCCCCACACAAATACAAAAAAATAAATTTCATTTTTATTTACATAATTTCGTTAAAAGTGAAAAAACAAAAATCAAAACAAAACCATGTTCTGGTAAAAAAAACAAGAACGAATTTCACACAGCAATCCTTTTTTTTTTAAATAACAAATCTTTTAAGAAAAATTTCCACCCTACATAGATTTATATGCAAAGTATAAGAGGTTATTTATGTGAATGTATCATTTCACAGCCCCAAATTGGACAAATTTTCATGAGAAAAAAATTAAGAAGAAAGATTGAAAACACAATAATAAGATGAATTTTTCTGGGTTTTCCCCAAATTGACAAGGAAATTAAAGCTTTGCATTTGAATCCCTTCCAAGTTCTATTGCTAGTTTTGAAATAAATTTTCATGGGTTTAAATTGAATTCAAACAATATTTCAAGGATTTTCACACAACCAAACAAAGATTTTCAAACAATTATCACAAGGATTTAAGCTATTTTCAAAATGAACAAAGCAAGAACAAGAGGAACCTAATTTTTCTCCAAAACTTGTAGATTCCGATGGAGCTTTCAAATCCTCTTCAAATCCAACTCAAGCAAACCTTCAATCTCCTCCACAAATCCAAATCAAGCCACCACCAAGAAGATTTTTCCCCCAAATTGAAAGATTGAAACTTAAATGAGATTCCTTATCAAAAATAGGGTTTTTCCCCAACTTGGTCAAAAACACTAAAAATCCCACTCACCAAATATATTTTTAAAAACATGGGAATATTTCTAATTTTTAATTCTAAAACCAATTTCGAATTTTTAATTCAAACCTTATGCATTTTCAAATTTCCATTAAAACATAAGCATTTCAAAGTTACAAAGAATATATTTCATCTATAATTTTCAAAAGTGAAATTAAAACACATTATCCTTTATTTATTTATTTTAATTTAACTCACTATTCAAACAAGATTTCTTCGTTTATTTTAATTAAATATTAATATCTAATATAATTTCATTTTTCAATTTAAATTTGAAACATATATATATATATAATATATATATATAATAACGCCAAAACGACTATTTTAATTAATATTTCACCATTAATCTAATTAATCACTAAACTCAATTTAATTTTATTAATTAATCAAATCAATCAATAACCCAATAATTATTTTATTAATTAAATCAAATAAATCAATAAAATAAATCGTATTTCAACATTGCAACTAAATATATTTAATCATCAATTAAACTACACCTAGCATTTAATAAACTTTAAAATTTGAAATTAAATAAATAGTCAAGGTGAAAATGACCAAATTAAAACGGCTAACCCCGACAACAACCCGACAACACGCTATGACTAGGGTGACGACTTGGCACGGAAAACCTAGCTACTATCTCCCAATCAATTACCGTTGATCAATGGACATGCTCAATCTTGTGAAGCCGGGTGGAGTCGATGTCATGTACCTGTCAACCTGTAACAAAGAGCATGTTGAACATGCAATATATATATAATATGATCAAACACACCGTGAAGAGGAAATCTCGGAATCATAGGGCGCTCGCAAGCGAGTGATACAATCCCGTCCCTATCATGCCCAGAAATTTGCATGAAGAGAAAAAACACAACTATCATTTTTTTTTAAATACCAAGCTCCAAAGTGCACGCATAAAGCACTAACATTCAATAACCACGTGCCCGCATGGTGGTATACTTTACTCATCAGATGATGTTGTGTGTGCAACATCATTGTTGACACGTCGCTCATGAGCGGGGAGTGAGGAAGAAAATCAAATTGGGTGTGCGATTTCCATCACGCTCACCCTTAGACATACTTCAGGTTGGCTCGAGAAGTAGGCTACCCTAAGTTTACGTAATGCACCATTTACTAAAACATTAGAATTCTTGGGGTTAAATCACATTCAAAAGTTAACACTATTACAATGTTGCAATATGTGTTAGGCTTATAGTTTAGGTGGACAATGTCAATTTGAAGTTTTATCAAAATAATGGTAATACCTCATTTCCTTAAGGAGCACCTAGCCTTTAATCCAAAAAGGGGGTTATTTTATCTTGTATTTCCCTATTGAGACAAAATGGTTAACCCTAATAAAATTTATCTTACCCAATTTTGGATTCAAGGAAAAATTTAGATATCTTTCAATGGATTACGATCATGAGGGAAATTTAATATACATTATAATTATATACTATAGTAACTTATCACATTTAATTCTATTCCTATACAATTATTAAAGATTCACCAAAACAATTCAATTTCTTTTTATAATTTAAATTATTTATATTTATATTATATACATCCATTAAAATATAATAATTCATAATACTGTAAAATTTCCTAAAAGAGAATATATAAAAATATATAAAAATAAATCTAATTTTCTTTTTCTTCTACCTTTAAGTATATTTTAAGGGAATCTTAAGAAGGAATTAATTTAATTATATTATAAGAAGTCTCACTTTAATTATATTTTAGGAAAGCATCTCTACTCTTTTTATTCAATGGCATGCTCCCCCATATGCATTTTAAAACTTAGAAAGTTCTCATTATGAGTAATCATATATATATATGTATATATATATAGAAGCTTTATAAGTTTCTCTTTTTTTTAAAGGTCGAAGCTTTCTTATTTCTTTTGGTTTTAGAATGTAATTATTATTTTCTTGTAAAGGAGATGGGGTAGGCGTATCAACTGTTTGGATTTCAAGCTACTTCCTTCTTTATAACATTAGTATTGTATTCTCATTACAAGTACGTGCTTGGCACGATATTAACTTTTAAATGCAACATGGCAGAGACGTTATCACGGTTGCCATGTTCGCTAACATCACTAATAATTTATTAGTGTATTTATGCAACCCAAAGATGTCGATATGCACAGTAAGGCGTTCTATGTTATGAATTAGATTTCTTCTC
Source organism: Sequoia sempervirens (assembly GCA_007258455.2). NCBI lineage: Eukaryota > Viridiplantae > Streptophyta > Pinopsida > Cupressales > Cupressaceae > Sequoia > Sequoia sempervirens. The sequence continues at coordinate 130,344 of VDFB02363129.1, forward strand.
AATAAATGTATATTTATCTACTCATCAAGCTGCCCTTAACACAAAAGAACGATATTATTTCTATTATTATAAACTTCAGACTTAACACAATCTGCATTCCCTTAATTTACTACATCATTGATATTGTGCTCGCTGCCCTTACCATCGATATAAAATTTCTTCTTTTTATATTGCCCATTACTCTTGTGGATTTTATTTGTTTATTTATTTTTCTATTTATGATCATTAGTACTTATGTTGACGCTGCCCTAAAAAAAATATCATTAAAAGTTGAATGTCATTTAAGTTTATTTCCAGGCTGGCATTTAATTTTTCCTCAGGTGCTTATGGATCATACAGTGAGTGCGGAATTTATGGGGCTGTCACTCCAACAATGGACATTGTATTCAATGGAGGGAAGATCAATGTTATAGGTGATTATTTGAGCATATTGCTGCACAAATATTCGCAATCTGGGGCCAACTTTATTTTTTGTTAATTTGTAGTTTATAGACCTTATCCATAACAGATCCTAAAGCGACTGTATTAACTTAAATATGTATTTGTGTTTGACTCCACATACTGCTACACTGACTAACATGTTTATATCTACTTCTTTCACTCACTCAACTGAGTGGTACAACACAAGATATAATTGTGACTGAGCCTAAAAATCATGCCTACTAGGTTGATTTGAGGTTCATCTACCCACTGCTACACACTGACACAATATTTCTCGATCTTCCCTTTGTGTATGCGCCACTCATTGTCTACGCTTGAAGTAGTTTGACCGACTGTGTGACATAAATATATTTATGTCGTGGTTGTTGGAATATAACATTTGTCTTAAAGCTGGGGACTTGTATTAATGATGCAGTAGATCTTACAAGGATTTGTGTGCTTCCTTGATAGATCATGAGGGAGAGCCTAGAGTAGCTCATTCTGAGGAGAGCTATTTAGAGTTTGTGAGTGTGGTTGCAGGTTTTACAGCAACTGGTAATCTTGGTAACGTTTCGAGGAACCCTCAAAGTGAGTTCTCTGCATGGATGGAGGGCCTTGATGCACTCTATAGATATGTCTATAGAGGACATGGTATTAGTTTTATGGCAGGAAAACCTGGTGTCATATAGCCTTGTCACTATGTCGAGTGCCTGTTATGTTTACAAACGTTTTAGGTTCAAAATACCACCTTGGAGCCTGGGGATTCAAATTATTTGAAATTATGGGTAGGGCTTACATAGTTGTTGGTCCTCTGTATTTCGTAACATGCTGAAATTTTATTTTATCTAGTATTTGTTTTCTCCATGATTGGACTGCATGGTGTATTTTTAATTTCTCTTTACACATTCTACAAGCATTAAGACTAAAACAAGTACCTTTTTTGTAAGACCACAAGGATTCAATGTAATTTCGGGCATTTATCTCACAATTTTTTGTAGGAGTAACCCATCAACATACATTCCTTCTTTGACTAATTGCAATAGCCTCTAAATACAAGAGTAACACTATGTGTTTCATTTTTTTATTGTAAGCATCAAAATAAATACATAACAGCGACTTAAGATGCCTTTCCTTGATCTATACAATGAGCATTTCACTTTATTTTGTTTCTCTTTTTTTAATATTCACAAGCATAACCCTTACTTTTACAGTTAATACATACACTTGAAATCAAAAAATTACATATGCTTACAAACACATTACCCTTTTTCATTGTTCCTTTATTTCTTTTCTTTTGTTTGTATTTATTTTCTTTTTTTGCATAAATTAATGGGATGCATCCTTTCACAGTTGTAAATCTAAAACACAGTGTAGTTTCTTAAAATGCCTGATTTTCCTATAATGGATGAGCAATGAGTAGACCTCTAACATTTTTGAATCATCTCTAGCATAAAATTTGTCAAAAGAATTTACTACAAGGAGATTTATATTATTTCGTTTATGACAGACTAACAACTCTCTTTTGATGTACTTATGTCTTACTTCACCCAAGCTTCTTAAACAGGGACTGCCTTCATTTATCGTTATGAAGGTATTCATATATATAGTAAAAAAAATTCAAAATAAAACCAAAAATTTCTTAATGGGTTCAATTTACATTACATTTCTCTCAATATCTAATGAAGGCACTCCTTCGCTCTTCGCTTTCATATACATCTTTTAATTCCTGTTTGTAGAGCATTGCCTACTCCTATCGACCATAAGATACAAATTTCATATCTAGACCTTCCATACTTCATCTTACACCTTGAATAACACAAGTTGTATTCCATTGAATAAAAATTATACTTTCTTTCTTCTATTTTTACCACACATAATAGCTCTCAACATTACAAACCATATTTTAAAATAGCATGGAATACCCACAAGGAATTAGGCTTTCTATTTTCATTTGTTCATTGGAATTTATGAACATTTTTTTTGACTTACAATATTTGAGGAAGCAAACAACTTACAAATTCATGAACAAGGTATTGCTCTCCACCCTACCATAATGGCGTCATGGAGCCTCGTGGGCTCTAGCCATACCCCCGAGCAAGTAATTCTATTAGCTCCATGGTGATAAATAGAGCTTTTTTCTGAAATTTTTTTACAAAGGATAAAAACTAACATAGCACTATTTTCATGCATCTAGGTTTTCTACTTTCTACTTTTAACCATGATCCATACACAATGTCACCTTCTTACAACCAATAAGCAAGGTAAATAAAAATAGGAATAACTTATCTCTTTTCTTTTAGGTGAAGGGATTGAGCTCTTTCATCCATCTTTCCTCTCAAGCCAAGCCATCTTGATCACCATCTTTCCAAAGAGGAAGGGCTTCTCTCCTCTTCTCATTCTTTCTTCTATCTCGACTAGAGTTCTCCAAAAGGAGAAGTGGGTCACACCCACTCATCCTTCCTCTCCAAGATATATAGGGGTTTCCACTTGCAACCTTGGATGGGGAGGTGTGGAGTGTACCTGCTTTCCATTAATGTGGGTCTTTCCTTATTAAAGAGGGAACATGAACTTGGACAACCCCTCCATCTTTTCACCCCAACCTCTCTCCAAAATTCGCCACTCCTCATTATGGGGACTTTTCAAGAGTCAAATCATGTCATTGGGGCCCTATTGCATGCCCACTTGACCCCTACCACTATGGTATTGACCCTAGGGAGTTTATTTTTGCATCCCAACCAAGGAGATTGACCAGCAACCCACTTTAAAGACCCATTTAAGAACCCATCCGAATTTCAACTTGGATATTGGTTTTCTATCCTTAACCCCCAGCTTACATCTCATATGACACACATTGAAATTCCCTTACAACCATAAATAGATTAGTCCTTTAATATCCACCCTCAAAACCTTAGCCAATTAACATATTACTCTATTTTTCATAAGCCCCCAAAAGGATCAAATTTGTATCCTCTTGAGGAAGTCTTCTAATTTTCTCTTGATAGGTTTCCCTCCTCGTACTGACACTGTTGCTTTCCTGTACAATACCAACGCAATCATAAGTAACAATTACATATATTATAAACTTGCTACCTGAATATCCTAAGATTTAGCTGTACAACAATTCATTTAAAATTTTCAATTCATATTCCACAAACTACAAGTGCATAACATCTACTTTGTAGTGACAATAAAACATAATGTAGAAATGAGATACACGATTATTACCACACAATCACCCTATTTTTCACTTGCATTATATCTCACTGTCATATATAGGAAAACATATAACAAATTAGGTTTGGTATTGATCACATGTGAAGCGGGGTCTTCACCAATATAATATCACTAACTGACACATCTAACATCAATGCTATGATCATAGCATAAAACATCATTTAATCAAATATCTTCTAAGTTAATCCAAAACATGCCATAAAGATCACATCAGAGTAAAATAACATCACATCGAAATATAACATTCACATTGTTTAACAATTACAATCACAAGTAACCTAGTTCCAAAGTCACAGCATAATCAGACACAATCATCACAAAGAAAACACTGTCGATCCAAACATCCAAAATGGAGGGGTATTACAGGTGGAGTTTTTTTCCAAAAGGGTTTCTCCACATTAAACACTGTGTTATGTGTTGCACTTTATGTTCTTTACATTTTCATTGCTTATAGTTATTCAAATCTCCATATGGTTTACATTACATAATCTAGTTTATAGTAATCTGTTAAAGCTTCCATTATTGCTATTCCTTTACCATTTTTCTAACATTTGGTATCAGACCCTAGCCAGTTCTATGTTCTGGGTGGTAGAACAAAGGTTTTTTGAGTTTTAGTGGGAGTTTTGTTGAGCTTTTTTTTGTAGTATTTTGTGTTTAATCGTGGCTGCATCTTCTAACCATTCGGATATTGAAAATTTTAATGGAGTTGGTTTTGAGTTGTGGAAACTAAAAATGGAGGATCACCTTGAAAAACGAGATCAATGGGTAGTTGTAACAAATGAAAGGAAACTTGAGAAAATGAGTGAAGAAGATTGGGAGAAGATAGATAAAAAGGCACGTGGTACTATCAAATTGTCTTTTGATTATATTCTCCTGAATGTCTCAAAGGAAAATACTGCATATGCTTTGTGGAACAGGATAGGTGAGATCTATCAAGAAAAAATTCTGGTAAATAAACTCTACTTGAAGAAAAGTTGTTTTCTCTTAAGATGGGGGAAGGTGAATCTATAGCCTAGCATTTAAATTCTTTTAATTTGGTTTTGAGTCAACTAGCCTCTATTGATGTTAATGTTGAAGAAGAAGATAAATGCTTTATGCTTGTCTATTCTTTACCTGAATCTTGGGATAATTTCGTACTTGCTATCACTACTAACATGGAAGATCCAAAGATGGATGCTCTTGTAAAAAAATTGTTGTCATAGGAAATGAGGAAAAAGGAAATGGATAGTACAGGTTGTTGAAAAATGAGGTATTTTCTTAGATTAATACTCTGTAAAACTTTAATATTGCTGATCTAAGTAAGTCTTTTCTTTGTTACATATATTCTTTGTGGATGATTATCTTGATTAATCCATTTTACTGTTGTAGAATGTAGAGAGAAATTGATAGAAGAACTAGACAGGATATAAGAAAGATCACACAAGATATACCGTGGAGAAACCCTTTCAGGAAAAAACTCCACCAAGAATTATTCTATTATTCAATCTCTGAATCACAATAGCTCCAATTCTTGCTTGAGAATGCTTCTTCTATCTTCACCAATCTTCTTCACAACCTGCAATAAAAACTCTCCCAACTCTATTCAACTTGCTTGAGATAAATAGGCTTTAATCAACTTTGTAAACTCAACATGAGTTACAATTACAATGCACAAGCCCTATCCCTAAAAGATACGCCATATCTCATGCAAATAGGGTTATCTCATGAAGAATAATGCTAAAACATGTGCTTCATCCATTTGGGCGTCCCAAACTGAAGCTACAACTCAACCTTCATTCTGTTGATAATTCCAAAGCTCTTCCTCAAAGTTGGCGCCCATCAAAGGTCCTACTTAACTGAGTCTTCAAAAATATCTTATCATGCATTAGAGGTAAATCCAATAAAGCATCTTGGGCGCCCAAGTTGGCTCCAAGTGCTTTATAGTTAACTGAAACATTTACTCAACACCATTCCCAAAGAATGGTCATCCCTTGTTAACTGGAGGTAGTCCTGTTATCTGTCATACAACTCAATGTTATTAGCCATGCATTACAAGTTAAAAGCTAACTACATGCAACTCAAAATAACCAACATGCATGCAACATGCACTTGCATGAAGATAACAACCAAATTGAACCAACTGAAATGAATTGAACTGAATCTAACTAAACTAAAGTAAACTAAATTGATTAGAATAATAGCCGAAATACCGAAATTAACCGATCTGAGAACTTAATGAACAACTTAACTTAATTGAACTTAACTGAACTTCAAGCATGCAAACGTCAAATCCTAACTCCTAGGATCTTTTCATGCATTCAAAAGTGTTAATTGTTACTCTGTATAGTTAACTGAACACAAGGTGAGTTTCACCTTACCATGTGTGCACCCACATGCTCCTATTATTTAGGAATAACTGCAAATGTCAATTTCATGATTTATTTCATCCAAATAATTAATCTCATCCTAATCTTAGTGTTGTTGAACACATTCCAAGATTCTAGGAGATACATGAAATAATTAATGTTTAGGATTTGCAAAAATGGCATCCTATTTCCAACATTCTCCCACTTGACATTATACATTGCAATTATTCTAAACAAGGAATAATAAAACAAGTACAAGACTCAAGGCCAATGGCCTTCTTGCACCAACTAATCAAACCATGCTAACTTCAAATGCAACTTGCATAATCATGAAGCTTCCAAGCAAATGATTAAAACCAAGAGAACTTATTTGTATGGTTTCATAAGATAATTTATAACATTAATTAAAGAGTTAACTTTCTTAATTAATACCTTCCCATTATCAACCAAACCAATACCTTTCCCAAGCCTCTATATCCAAACCACCTCTTTAGAGGCATGCTAAACCATCGAGTGTGTTGAATTCAAATTCAACCAAGGTGTAGGCTCCTCGGTCTTTTCTATTAAAAAACTTTTCTCAAAAGTAACCATTCCAACAAATGTCTCTTACCATATGAGAACTCCAGCCTCACCTATTTCTCCAAGTATCCATGAGGACCTCTAACCAACCAATCCATGCCAAACTCCAAATGCAACACAACACTTTCATGAAGTAATCAATCAAATGATTAATGTACCCAAAACTTAAGAGAACTACACAAGATCATTGTCAAAGCTCCAATCATGAATTAGGAACATAAACATGTCATCCATGATCTAACCATCTCCTCTTAGGAGATCACATGCATCATAACATACTTATACATCCTAGTCTCAAGAGAACCATGTAATATGCCAAACTCTAAATGCATATCAAGAGTAAACCATGACATCCATAACAAATATACTCTAAACCAAGAAACCATATCTCTAATCACATGGAGATAACCTTACCAATGATGCATCCAAGTCACTGCCAACAACTCCCACTAAACCGTGATACCGAGTCACACATGGCATCGTGACTACCATCCTCTCTATGAAGATTACTCTGAAACATGAAGCAAAGAGTTATCACAAACAATATTAGCTGAAATAACCAATGCATCATTACTATTATCCGAGGACTCCTTTGTAGAAGAATCAAAACTCTCTTTCTTGTTCTTACAATCCTTCTTCACATGTCCTGGTTTCCCACAGTTCCAACACTTTACCTTACTTCACCCTTCTGACTTACCCTTCCCTTCCTTCTTTCCCTTAGGCTCCTTTTTCTTAGGCCTACCTTTTACAAACAAGGCATCTTGGATTTCCTCCTTAGACTTCCTCCTCATCTCCTCTGATAGGAGAGTAGGAATAATGTTGTCCATCTTTGGATCTGCACCATTACCACTAATTACAACAATTAGATTTTCCCAAGAATTTGGTAACGAACAAAGTAATAAAATGCACTTATCCTCATCCTCTAGCTTTACATCTACAGATGCTAACTGACTGAGAATTAAATTGAAAGCATTTAAATGTTGTGCAACAGATTCACCATCTTTCATTTTCAATGAATACAACTACTTTTTCAGATACAACTTATTGGTGAGACTCTTAGTTTGATAAATATCCCCTATTCTTTTCCATAATTTATATACACTAGTTTCCATTAAAACATTTAAAAGAACAGCATCATGAAGACATAACCTTATTGTTCCTCTTGCCTTCTTATCTAACTTAGCCCAATCTTCATCTGAAATAGTTGTAGGTGTCTTTGTCTCATTATTAACCGCTAACCACTGATCTCTTTCTTCAAGAAGATCTTCCATTTTTAATTTCCACATTTCATAGTTATAACCATTGAACCTTTCAATCTCTAACCTTGAATTCATTGTAACAAAACTTAATTCCAAAATCAGCAAATAACAAAAATAATAAGAGCTCCCACTAAGCCAATAAATCCTTCAAACTTTAAGAGAATGGCGTCCCAATACTCTACCCAACCTCAGCTCTGATACCAAATGTTGAAAAATGAGGTTTTTTCTTGAAAAATGAGGTTTTTTCTTAGCTTAATACTCTGTAAAACTTTAATATTGCTGATCTAAGTAAGTCTTTTCTTTGTTACATATATTCTTTGTGGATGATTATCTTGATTAATCCATTTTACTATTGTAGAATGTAAAGAGAAGTTGATAGAAGAACTAGACAGGATATTAGAAAGATCACACAAGATATACCGTGGAGAAACCCTTTCAGGAAAAAACACCACCAAGAATTATTCTATTATTCAATCTCTGAATTACAATAGCTCCAATTCTTGCTTGAGAATGCTTCTTCTGTCTTCACCAATCTTCTTCACAACCTACAATAAAAACTCTCCCAACTCTATTCAACTTGCTTGAGATAAATAGGCTTTAATCAACTTTGTAAACTCAACATGAGTTACAATTACAATGCACAAGCCCTATCCCTAAAAGGTACGCCATATCTCATGTAAATAGGGTTATCTCATGAAGAACAATGTTAAAACATGTGCTTCATCCATTTGGGCGTCCCAAACTGAAGCTACAACTCAACCTTCATTCTGTTGATAATTCCAAAGCTCTTCCTCAAATTTGGCGCCCATTAAAGGTCCTACTTAACTGAGTCTTCAAAAATATCTTATCATGCATTAGAGGTAAATCCAATAAAGCATCTTGGGCGCCCAAGTTGGCTCCAAGTGCTTTATAGTTAACTGAAACATTTACTCAACACCATTCCCAAAGAATGGTCATCCCTTGTTAACTAGAGGTAGTCCCTGTTATCTGTCATACAACTCAATGTTATTAGCCATGCATTACAAGTTAACTGAAGCTAACTACATGCAACTCAAAATAACCAACATGCATGCAACATGCACTTGCATGCAACTGAAGATAACCGAACCATAACTGAACTGAACTAAACTAAACTAAACTAAACTAAACTAAACTAAACTAAACTAATTCTAAATTGAACTAAACTAAACTAAACTAAACTTAACTAAACTTCAAGCATGCAAACATCAAATCCTAACTCCTAGGATCTTTTCATGCATTCAGAAGTGTTAACTGTTACTCTGTATAGTTAAATGAACACAAGGTGAGTTTCACCTTACCATGTGTGCACCCACATGCTCCTATTATTTAGGAATAACTGCAAATTTCAATTTCATGATTTATTTCATCCAAATAATTAATCTCATCCTAATCTTAGTGTTGTTGAACACATTCCAAGATTCTAGGAGATACATGAAATAATTAATGTTTAGGATTTTCAATTAAATGGCATCTTATTTCCAACACAGGTGATGCTCTCAACGTAAGGGGAAGGCCTAAAAAAAAGGGTCTAAAGTAGATAAGAATGGGCCTAAGGATAAGTCTAAGGGAAGATCTAAGACTCTCGGAAAGAAGAATAGAGTAAAATGTTGGAACTATGGAAAAAGAGGACATGTGAAGAAGGAATACAAAAATCCAAAGAAACAAGTTGATTCCTCCACATAGAAATCCTCAAATTCTGGTGATGAAGCTTTGGTTTCTTGTCTTCATTCTATGACTAATGAACATTGGTTAATTGATTCAGGATGCTCGTTTCATATGACTTCTCATAAGGAGTGGTTTTCCACATATGAGAAATATGATGGAGGTGAAATCTACCTCGATGATAACTCTTCATATCCTATTTTTGAAACGGGTAATATTCAGTTGTGTTTCAATGATGGGAGGATTAAAACCCTCCCTAGCGTTTTACATGTTCCTAGAGTAACTAGGAATCTTATTTCAGTTTCAAAGTTGAATGATTTGGGAATAAATGTAACATTTAATAAGCATGGTTGCAAATTGGTAAGAGGAAGTTTGGTGATAGCAAGAGGGACAAGGAAGGGAACTCTGTTTAGGCTTGAAGCCACTACTATTGTTAACTCTACCAATGTAACTAAAAAATCTAAAAATACTTGTATGTTGTGGCACCGTAGATTGGGACACATTAGTGAGAATGGTTTAAAAACCATTTTGAATAATACTTGTTAGACAATTTTTCTATTCTGATGAGAGTTTTGATTTCTATGAACATTGTGTGTTTGATAAACAAAACAGAAAATCATTTCCTTCAGGCAATACTAAATCTAAGAATAAATTGGAATTAATTCATTTAGACGTATTTGGTCTTGTGGATGTGGAATCAACTGGAAAATCTAGATATTTTTTCTCCTTCATTGATGATGTTACAAGATATACTTGATTATATTTTATGAGGCATAAATCTAAAGCTTTCACTAAGTTTAACGAATGTAAAGCCTTAGTTGAAAAGCAAATGGATTGTAGTACTAAGGTTTTGAGCTTTGATAATGGAGAGGAATATTGTTCTAAGGAATTTGATGAATTTTGTAAGCATGCAAGAATTGTTAGACAAAAAACTACTAAAACAAACTAAGTTGGATCCAAAAGCTTAAAAGTGCATTTTCATTGGATACGATGATAATGTAAAAGGTTATAAGTTATGGAGTACTATAACCAAGAAAAATATCTTTTCTAGAGATGTAATTTCAGGGAGCTTAGTTTTATTTCTTATCCTAAACAGCCAAAGGAAAAAGCCAAGGAAAAGAGAGTGTATTTTGAAATTAAGCAAGAAGATGTAACTTGGGAAGAACAAAGAGTCGGACTTGAGGATGCGGAGGAAGAAGATGAGGTATCAAATGAAGTTACTGATCAAACTGAAGAACATGAGGAAGAAAATCAGGAAGAGGTTGAGCAAGGTCAAGAACAATAAGAGCCTCATACTCCTATTCTCAGAAGATCCACAAGACAATGAATTCTAGTTGACAGGTATAGCCCACCTGATTTTTTTGTATATTTGTTTTATTCAGTACTGACGATGAACCTAGATCTTACAGGGAGGCTCTCTCTTTAGAGGAAAATGAGTCTTGGTTATAGGCTATGCAAGAGGAGATGATGGCATTGGAAAAATGTATCACCTAGGATCTTGTTGATTTTCCCAAAGGAAGAAAACCCATCAGATGTAAATGGGTATTTAAAAATAAATTTGGAGTAGATGGTCACTTGGAAATGTATAAGGCCAGATTAGTGGCTAAGGGCTACTCCTAGAGAGAGGGAGTTGATTTTGGTGAAATTTTCTCTCTTTTCGCTAAATTAACTTCTATTAGATTCTTGTTATCTATTGTTGTTGCTTGTGATTTTGAGATAGAGAAAATGGATGTTAAAACTGATTTTTTGCATGGGGATCTTGAGGAGAAGATTTATATGTGAAATCCTGACGGTTTTGTTGTGAAGGGAAAAGAAAAATTGGTATGCAGGTTAAAAATATCTTTGTATGGGTTAAAACAATCACCCAAAATGTGGTATCAGAAGTTTGATGCTTTTGCATTGAAGTTGGGATTTCTTAGGAGTGAAGAGGATCATTGTGTATATATTAAGGTTATTGATGATCATATTCTAGTTATTATCATGTATGTTGATGACATGTTGTTTATTGGTAACAACAAGGTAATGATTGGTGAACTCAAGAAGTAACTTTCTAGTGCTTTTGATATGAAGGACTTGGGAGCTGCTAAATACATTCTTGGAATGGAAATCAAAAGAGATCATGGTAACAAAAAGCTTTGGTTGAGTCAAAGTAAGTATGTTGATATAATTTTGTAGAGGTTTAATATGCATGACTATAAGCCAGTTAGTATTCCATTTCCAGTTGGTAATAAGTTGAGCTTGGATGTGTGTTCTAATTCTAATGATGATATTGAGGATATGTCTAAGGTTCCTTATGCTAGTGTCATTGGTAGTTTTATGTATGTAATGGTTTTCACTAGACCAGATATAAGCCCAAGTTGTGGGAATTCGAAGTAGGTTTATGACGAACCCTAGTAAATAGAATTGGACTTTTGTTAAAAGGGTATTTAGATATTTGTGAGGTACTTATGATTATTTTTTGGTTTATCATGGTACTGATAATGTGGTCAAGTCATTGGACATACAAGGATTTGTTGATGCAAATTGGGCAGTGACTTGGATAGTCGAAGGTCCACCAGTGGGTATGTGTTTACTTTGTTTGGAGGAGCAGTGAATTGGATGAGTAAAAGGCAGGCTATAGTTGCTTTATCCACAACTGAAACAGAGTATATGGCTGCTACTCATGCCTCTAAGGAGGCAATTTGGTTGCAAAATTTATGTATAGATATTGGTTTTGATTGCAATATTGTTCAGGTTAACTGTGATAGTCAAAGTGCAATTCATTTGGCTAAGAATCAGATGTATCATGCTCGAACTAAACATGTTGATATTCAGTATCATTTTGTTCGTGAGTTGATTGCTAATGGTCAGATTGAGTTGAAGAAGATTGACACACAGGAGAATATTGCATATGTTCTTACCAAACTTGTGAGCATAGAGAAATTTACTTGGTGCGAGAAGGCCATGGGTCTTGCTACTTGTACCTAGTTGATTCCATGATGGTGTGATTCCCCTAGCTCTTGCAAGGTATTTGACAAGTGGGAGAATGTTGAAAATTAAGGTGTCTCAACCTTGGCAATTCCTAAGTCATTTATTTATTATTATTTTACAATTTCCCATGGATAGATATCTTTTTGTTATTAAATATTTGTACTCCATAAAACGAGCGTGAGATTTTGAGTTGGAACTTTTTCCATATGTCAGTGCTTTGAAAGTTATGTTATTAGTTGTCAAAAGATGTCAACTTAGTGGTATAACATGGAAAGCCTATTTTAAGGATGTTATGATGGATTATATGAAAATTGTAAGGGATAAAAGTGGGGGATATCATTTTGGACGTGAGAATCATCTATGACACGCGTAAGAGAATCTTTGCATAGCTATTGATGGTTTATGATGCATGTAAGAGAATCTCCTATTTTCTAGGGATTCTTATGATAACGTGTAATAAGGTGTAATGTCATGTAAGAGACCATGTTTAGCATGTAAGGGGTCGAATGGATTTTTACCATGGTATTTCTGAACCTTGTTTTGACCCATGGCAATGTTTTATGGTGGTATTTTGAGCCCCCATGAGTCTATATATTGAGGGGTTGAGTTGGAGACACTATGATTATTTTTTACAGGACACAAATGTTGTTGGATTGAAGAGGAGTTAGAGTGGATGTATGGTAAACATACTTGTTAATACAAGCTATTCATCTCTTCTTTGGTGGAGTTTTTTCTCGAAAGGGTTTCTCCATGTTAAACACTGTGTTATGTGTTGCACTTTTTGTTCTTTGCATTTTCATTGCTTACAGTTGTTTAAATATCCATATGGTTTACACTGCATAATCTGGTTTACAGTAATCTGTTAAAGCTTCCATTATTGTTATTCCTTTACCATTTTTCTAACAACAAGACCTTAGCCCCTCCATATGGACTAGGGTCTTAGTATAACAATGAAATACATAAGGTTCTCGAGGAGTCTCTAATTTTCATTTGCCATGGAATTCATACCTGCACACTCACATACACACATCAATACATTCAAGAATTATCATTTCTTAATCAATGTAAATTAAACAAGCACATTCACACATATGTCCACAATTCAACAAGTTAAACACAAAATCACAATTACACAATTTTATCCAGTTTTAAATTAAATAAAATCCTCAAGGCTTACAATCATCATAATTTCATAAAGCATTTCTATTTAATTCATGTAAGATGATTCAAATCACAATTATTAGTTCAGTAGGACATCCAATGATTTTAGGCTATTAAAACCTTTTAGTTATCTAACATCACGTTCTCATTTTTTTCTTAAATACATATGGCTATGAAAATATAATTTGGTTATTATTAATTCAATAGGACATCCAATCATTTTATGCTATTAAAACCTTTCAATTATCAAATGTTCACCACATTCTCATTTTTTTCTTAAATACATATGGCTATGAAAACATAATTTAGTTATTATACGCATGTAATATGATTATAATCCAAGTATAATAGCCAACCTATTATCCATATCATCACTAATATACAAGGTGTCTTGGTTTAACCACATGCTTGAGACTAAAATAATGTGATGTTAATGTTCGTCTAAGAGAGGACCTCACACAAAGACACACCATAACATTACATAAGATAAACCCTAACCTCATGAGGCAAATAACTTGTCCTCCAAAAGAATTCACACTAAATATATTATTTAGAAATAAAATATTACAATACACTTAGAGAGTCTCCATTAATACATTTGAAACATGAAGCTCCTCCAATGCATCTTCAATATTTACAATCATAATGGGTAACCATGCAACCACACATCACATGCCATGCTTCACATATGCAATCCGCAAGAGAGCTCAATACAAATGATATTCAATCTAAACAACCAAATAGCCAATATGACAACCTCAAACACTAAACTTGTGCTTTCTTTTATAAATTCAAGATCATACAAAACAACCAAGTGCTATAGTTGAAACTATGTATCTCAAAACCATGAGTACAAAAAAATCATTAACCCCAACATTTAGTTTTTCTACTAATTTTCTCAGTATTAAACAATTATCCAATGTGCAACCCACACATAAAATATATAACCAATGTTGCATATAACTTTACAAGTAGACCCTGAATATGTAATTTGGATAAACACATCTCTAAAGATGCACCACATATAATATTTATTTTACATAACTAAAATAATTGGTTTTTTATGCAAGGTTTACAAAGCCCTTTTCCTAATGTTCCCCAATATATATATATATATATATATATATATATATATATATATATATATATATATATATATATATATATATATATATATATATATATATATATATATATATATATATATAATTTATGAAATATATTGTAGCCATCTATGAGACCATATGAAATGGTTTAGCATGCTCTAGTGCTCTATCCATAAAGATACTTTCATCAACATCCAATGTGACTAAAATATTAAGCAAGAACACCTCTCATCCTCCAACATGTCACTTATAGAATTTAAAAGGAACAAGCCAAGGTGAATATGTGCCAATCCAAAGAACACGAGAATGAAATCCAAGTTATAACAAAGGTCCAAGTTGCTACCAAAGAAAAAATCCCACATGAGTAGAAATAACAACCATAACAAACGATAATACATCCAATCATCCATACCTACAAAGGTATCCAAATATTAGTGAAACTCACACCAACAACATATCCAACCCATAAACCATAATCAAAAGCTTCTTGTATAAAACTTTTCAAAGAAGAACATACACGTCTAGGAACTCCCACTACATGGGTAATGCCAAATATAAGAAATAGATTAAGGGATACAAAGTCTACCAATAAACATTAAAATAAAAGTGTGGCTCAAAATCAATCCATGTAATAATGAAGAACAATCACAATGAACTCCCACTACATGGGTAATGCCAAATATAAGAAATAGATTAAGGGATACAAAGTCTACCAATAAACATTAAAATAAAAGTGTGGCTCAAAATCAATCCATGTAATAATGAAGAACAATCACAATGATCCACAAATGTAATAAAAAACCAAATACTATCTCACAAAAAGTCACCATAACAAATGAACCTCCATGAAGTATCCATAAAATAAAAGAGAGAAGCCATGTAAACCGTATCACATAACATGTCATTCTACCAACACCTCAAAGTGATAAGCTATGTTAAGTTATATCTCCTTCACAATCCCAACTTAAAATACTTAACAACACTTAATTGTTTAATCTCATAAAAGTAAGCCTCTCTAAATAAGGAAGATCAAACTCAAATCCATTCCCAAAACTAGGAATAAACCTAATTGTTGAACACATTGAAATGTTGAGAGGGGAGTGAATCGTCATATACTAAAACTTAAACAATTTTATTTTCAGATTAAACATCAAATCATATTAACTAAAAGAGGAGCAGAAATAAAAAAACATGCACCACACAAGGACACCAAGATTTTTATGTGGAAACCCCAATGAGGGAAAACCACAATGATAGTTAACTCACAATATATGAAGCTCATTGCTTAAAAAATTACAATATTGTTAAGGCTCGCTATCTAAGGACTTGCAGTCTAAGACGTACAACCTTAGGGCAAGATACAAGGACCCGTTGAAGAGGCTCACTACCTGATAGCAGGATACATGAAAATTACAATGAAAACATGAATATGAACTATTATAAAAGAAGCATCTAACATATGTTGATGTTGCAGTCCCTTTTTCACACAATTACTCCACCGTACTGACTTCGCACACTTCATATTCAACATACTACACAATCTATCGTTGATTGATTCACAACTAATTTTTTTCTTCTATAAATACCCTTCACAAAAACCTAAAAAATTAATTAAGTTGGCTCCAAGATGACCAATAAAATGAAACATGTGATACTACATAGGTCAACTCCAAACATATACATTATGAAGTGAAATAAGTTGTGGATCACAAAAAATGGCATAAAAGGGCCCAAAAACATCGTAACACATCCTTCAAGGAAAAATTAACTATTCAAGATCAACCACAAATGACGGAAATCAGACTGTCGACCCAAATAACATCAATACCACCAAAACTACCAATTGTTCATATTTACACCATCAGGGAGAAACCAAAAAAATCATGTAGACCAATATATGAACAATTTAGGTAATCAACAATATTATTACAACCTTCTACCTATCAAAAAAACATATTACTACAACCTTCTCCCAAAGATTACAATCATCATATGCTAGCACAAAAGAAGAAACCTACAGAATATGCAAGAACAAAGTATTCCAGATTGATTGTGACACATCACCACTTAAGATATTACACTGTAGTTCACCAAAATATCTAGAACACATATGGATTAACCCATACACATTTCTAAACATATTCCCAAGTCTACACAACCATATCTATCACTCTGAAGGAATGTAGAGCAATCTGGAGAACATCTAAGACACTTAACTCTATTAATCTGCAATCTGAAGAACTGTTACTTCCAACTCTTGTTTCTGGAATGTTTATGATATGAAAGTCTAGGAATAACCTCTTTTCTGACTGACAAACTTAACTTTATAAATGCACAACCAGATCATGCAATGTAGAGGAATGCAAACTAAAAACCAGTCACTAACAGGAAAATATGTGGTTTTCGTCTTAGATAATCATGCTTGCTTTTGGATTGGAATTGCTTGTGCTGAACCCATGTCTCCATCTATGTCAAACCATCTCACTCAAATCTTCCACAACCTCTAATCATTTCTTAGCCTCTTAAACTTTTGTACAAAATGTTTATATAAATATGACCTTAAGTTGACATCAATGACAACACATATTTATCTACAAATCTTATATCCCTCTTTCTTCTCTCCTATCTGATAAGGAAATCATTAGCATGCTCTCCCCATTTGACATCAAGGACAAAGGGAAAAATAATTTTCTACATATGAAAATCAAAAATTATGCAAGAACTCCCCCTAATTGAATGATCTCTACTAACTACACTCCCCCTAAGATGGAGATACCCCAAAAACTAATTCTATATGGTGTAGGAGCACCTTGTTGCATTCAAGCCTCCGTGAGCCTCCGTGAGGCCAATATGTACAAGAATGTTTAAAGATTTCTTAGGGTTCATTCAATAAGGTCTTTCAAGACCATCTTAATGTATTTAAGTCATTTGATAGGTATTTGGATAAGTTATGTAGTCATTTTGTCTAATTTGCAAAAAGTGTCAAATGTTGTTAAATGGCACATGAAAATTCAATTGTCAAATTTGTAATAAGAGTCAATGGATTTAGATGTTGTAGGGTCCATTGAGACTATATAATAGCATTTGAATTGTTTGGAGGGTCTTTGGAGTCAAAAATGCAAAAATTGCATATTTTGTAAAAAGTTGTTATATTGTAAAAATACAAAAAAGTGCAAATGGTGGATTCAAGTAGTTAGAAGGTTGGTTTGGGTCAGTTAGATGGGTTTGTTTTGATGTTAAAGGCTTATAAACAATGTGTATGGTCGAATTAAAGAGTTAGTTGAATATTTTGGTGAAAGGGAGCAAATGAAAGTTTCATTTTTTTGTGTTTTTCAGTGAAATCTGTTGTTCTAGAGAGTTGTAAGGCCTTGTACGGTTTATTACGGCCCTGAAACTTATATAGATGGAAAGATAATTCAATTTATGAAGTTTTTTGTTCTTACCATAAATTTTGAAAAGGTATTTTAAGTGATCTAATGGTCAAATCTTCCCAGCAGCCTTGTTCAGAAATTAAGGTTCCAGTTTTGAAGAAAAATTCATATTTTAAGTTTCCACCATTAAAAACTCTTGAAAATTGGTTTGTAGGTCTGTTTTAACATGGTCTTTGAGATTCTAAAGTTTTAGGGGTGTATTCTAATGTTTGATAAGGTTTCAAGGAGGCCCTAGTGATTTTGTGCGAATTTTGCATGAAAATGGTGGTTTAAAGCTAGGGTTTGATAAAATATTGTTGTTAAAGGTTGGAAAATGGATTTATAAGAATTTTCAGACCCAATTAAAGGTGTTTGAAGCAAAAACTAGGTGCTTAGAGGTCTGGAATGTATATTTTCAATAAACCCTCATTGGTTACAAGCCTTTTTTTGCACAAAAATTGAATTTTGAGCATTTGATGGCTTTGTACTTGATAACATTTGCTAATATTGTGTAATTTTTCATTTGGGAACATACCTAAACTATTGGTTTGTGCTCAGGAAGGTCATTTGTTGGGCGACCCTTTGTAAAATAGGCCTAATTGGCCTAGGTGCACAATCAGAGGAGTCCATTTTTGAAGGGTTCGATCCAAAGGAACCTGCACTGATATTTGGATATGCTATAAAACATGAAAATGAGTATCTAAATTTTTTTTAACAATCTTGATATGAGTCTTTTATCAATAGTTATAACTGTTGTCCCACTTGGAAATGCTACTAGGTTAGAGGCTAGCATAGGTGAGTTGGCTTTAAATCATTGTTGTCTAATCTTTGGATGGTTGGAATGAGTTTTTGGGATGAATATAAGCATGTTGAAATCATTTACCAAGTCTGATAAAGATTAGATTCCATTTGTGTAAGTTGGAGCCCATGTTGCTCAAGGTTAATGGATTGAGATTGTCTCAAGAATGAAGAATTTCAGTTGTGTACTTGATTATTGCCAAGAACATAGAAAGTTGATGGTGTGAACCCTCCTTGCTCTACATCAAATTGGTATCATAGCCCAGCAAAAGGTCTAGGTTAGTGTTGGTTTGTGGTTTTGTGTTGTGGTTGTTTGTAGGTTAAGAAGAACCTGATTGCTACCAAGAAAAGGCAAAGAAAAGTTGAATAGAAGCAAGGAGAGACTTGTTTGTGAAGATGGATTTGGTGAGAAGATTGGGAAGACATTTGTTGGCAGAGGAAGAGAGGAAAAAGAAGAAGCAAGAGGAAAAAGAAAGGAAGAGAAAAGAGGAAGAGATGAGGCAAAAGGAGATTGAAGTATTAAAGCAAAGGATAGATCAATTGCTCAAAAGAGTTACAAGTTGGCACTTGAATATCAAGAAAGGGGTCACATGGCCTATTGAGAAGATTATGATGAAGAGAAGACAAGAGAGAAAGCAAGCTAAGAAGATGACGACTTTGTTGTAGGTAGATAAAGACCAAAGCGAACAAGTTGGAGAGATTGTTGATAATGAAGAGTTCAAACAAGTAGAGAATGAAGACATTGAAGACATGAAGAAAAAAAATGAAGAAGACTCAATGGAAAAGGAAGAAGATGATTTGGTGCCTACACCTGATGATGAAGAGAAAAAAGGTGAAATAGATTAACAATTACAAATTGAGCCACCAAGGTATGAAAATGAGATATTTACTTCATTGTTTCATGATGAGACTAATGGAATTTTCAGTTTTTTTCCATGTAGAAGTTTGTGGTTATCTTGAGGCAGCAGATGTAGAGACATTTTGGTTGATAGAGTAGAAGGAAAATCAAGGCATAGAGTGTATGGATGAGTGCGAGCATGCACAGGATGATATGATGATAGGAAGGCACAATTCACTTCTTTTGATTATTATTTCAAGGAAAACAAAGTCATGGGTCAAAATGAAGATGCAACTTTTTGTGATTGCAGGTGGTGAAGATTCATTTCTTTTTGCAGGTGCTTTACATTTTTCTCCCTCAAGGGACTTGAGTTTTTTCTTCAAGGGGAGAATGGTGCAGGAGCACCTTGTTGCATTCAAGCCTCCGTGACGCCAATATGTAAAAGAATGTTTAAAGAGTGATTAGGGGTCATTCAATAAGGTCTTTCAAGACCATATTAATGTATTTGAGTCATTTGATAGGTATTTGGATAAGTTATGTAGTCATTTTCTCTAATTTGCAAAAAGTGTAAATTGTTGTTAAATGGCACACAATGAACCCCAGGGACGCGTCCCCCCAAAGCCCTAGCATTTCCGGAATGGGGACGTCCCAGAGACGTGGGGACCACGTTCCCAAGTCTCTGGTGGCGCCACCATTTTTTGCCTCGCCGCCTGAGACGCGGAAACATCTCGGCGTCTCTGAGACGCTAAGGGAGACGCTTGGGCATCCCTCGAGCATCTTGGGGATGCCCAAGCATCTCCCATGACGGCCACTAAAAAGAGTCGGTTTAAAATAAAATTTAAGACATTTTTTTATTATTTTATTGGTTCTATTCGAACCCTAAGGGCATGTGGGGCCCATCTACACTCTTACATTCCTTCAAAAGGCCCTCCAATCTTCATTTTTATTCACATTTGCATTTCTACTTGTTTGCTACAGCAAGAAGAAGAAGAGTGAAGGCTGAGGAAAGAGTGATTGGAGGAGTGAAAGGAGTGATTGCAAGTGAAAGAGGAGTGTCAAGGAGCAAGAAGAAGAAGAGGAGGAAGATTCTTCACCTTGTTGAAGAGATTTTTCAAGCAAAAGGTAGGGTTTTTAACTGATTTTTTATTTTATTTTCTGATTTTTTGTTTCAATGTTTTATAGTTTTTTCATTTCTTCATTTTCTAATTCTTCTTATTAGTTATTTCATTTCTTGTTGTTCCATTTTCTAAATTAATTTAGATTTTGTTTTGCAATTTAAAATTTGTTAAAAAATTTAAAATATAGAGTTTTATTTTTTTAATTTTAAAAATTTAAAGTAGGGCATAGGCTGAAACTATGTGTTTATTGAAAAAAAATTTCATTTTGTGAAATGCAGTGTCAAAATGAGCTCCCACGGTCATGAAATGAGTGAGGATGAGATGGAAACTCATTCTCATAATGCAATCCAATCAAAATATGAACCTAAGCATGAGGATGAGCCCCATGAAGGGGGTGAGCATGGGTCAAATCCGGAAGGGAAAACTAGTTCCATAGCTAGTGCACCAGTTTCTACTGATTTCCCCTCCCAACTTTTGGCAGAGTGGGCTAGGGGTCCTTATGATCCAAAATATCCTCTCAAACAATTTGCAACAAGAATAACAACCCCAACGTCATCAGGTGGCGGTACAAGGAAATGGAAATGCAACATTTTTTGTGATGATTAGTTTGGGAGCATGACCAGAGTTAATGCACACTTCCTTTTTTGGCCAAGAAAAGGTGTGGGAGCATGTGAATTTTTGAAGAAACCTAAAAATATGAAATACATAATTGAGTTCAACAAGCTTTGGGGTGTTCCAGATGACATGGCAATTCCAATTCCTACTACCTTGTCTGGTAGGCAGCATATTCAGACTATTCAGTAGATTCAAGAGCAACAAATGTAGAGGCAACCACATATTTCTACTCCTGCATTGCATCAGAGAGCAAGAACATTGTCATGGTCAGCCTCAGGACCTTCATCCACTTATAGCACTATGGCCGAACTTGGATCACAACAGGGCAAGGGGAAACGCAAGATGCAAAGTCAGCCTAACCCCATAGATGATTTATTTAATGTGCACCTGAAGGATCAAATAAATGATTCCATTGGCAAGTTCTTTTTTGCCAATGGAATCCCATTCCATGTAGCTCGATCTCCTTATTATAAGGAGATGATTTCGATGGTGGCGAAGGGAGCACCATCATATGTGCCACCAAGTGAGCACAAATTGAGGGCCATGATCTTGGATAACAACTATGCCAAGATCAATTCATTGATGGAGACGATGAGGGCATGTTGGGAGGAGTCTAGATGTAGCATAATTATGGATGGGTGGACAAACATTAGGCATCGTCCACTCATCAATGTTATAGTTACATGCTCAGAGGGCCCATTCTTTCTTAGGGCAGTTGATTGTTCAGGGCATCGAAAATATGTTGATTTTTAGTTTGAGATCCTTCAGGCAGCTATTGAGGAGATTGGGCCACAAAATGTGGTCCAAGTAGTGACAGATGCAGCACATGTGTGCAGAGCTGCAGGGAGGCTTATTGAGGTAGTATACAGACACATTTTGTGGACTCCATGTTATGTGCATTCCATGAACAATGCACTCAAGGACATGGGGAAGATTGAGTGGATTAGAGGAGTGGTCAACAATGCTAGAGATGTGCAGATGTATATCTGCAACCACCACACTTCACATGCCATCTTCAGGAGCTTCGCGAAGAAGGAGTTCTTGAAACCAGTTGAGACTAGATATGCATCCTATTTCATTCTTTTGGAGAGAATTCTTGAGTTGAAAGAGCCACTGCAACTCATGGTTATGACACAAGAATGTAATCGATGGGATGGGGCCAAGACAGAGCAGGGGAAGAGGGTGAAGGAGATAGTGAAGAGTGATGCATTTTGGAATGATGCAAAATATATTGTTGCCATCATTACACCAATTGTCTAGGTCATCAAATATGGGGATGGGGATGCACCTAACCTTGGAGAGGTGTATGAGTGCATTGATTCTATGCTTACTCAGATGAGGGAAGTTGTGCGAAGGAAGGACCCCACTTTAGCATTCTACAATGTTTACATTCAGCCTATTATTTAGCACAGATGGGACAGCCTAAACACTCCCTTGCACATGGTTGCTTATGCATTGAATCCGAAGTGGTACATGCCTAGGCCTGGTAGAGTTACACCGATTCAAGATGATGAGGTGAAGGAAGGGTTCTTCAGGTGCATTGATAGGATGTATGATGTTGAAGCTGTTGGAAAAATTTGCACTGAGTGGATGAAATTTACTACTCTTAGGGGTTATAATGTTGTAGCAAAAGCAGACACACTAACTCATTTGACTGCAAAATCCGACGAAAATTTTTGACGAAATATGTATAATTTGATGTATCGTCAGGTGCTTGTAAAATTTGATGTGTAATTTTCAATTTTTTAAAAGTTTATCCCCAACGTTCGTCGAAATTTTGACGAACCTGGGTTTCATTGAAATTTTGACTATCAGTTTCGTCAAAATTTCAACAAACATGGAAAATAAGAAAAAAAATCAAATTGTGGCCGACATAAAGAAAAGTGAGTTCGTTGATTTATTGTGATAGTGTTTTGCTCTACTTAAGACAGTTTGTGGAGAACTAAGGACGATTTTCTTGGGAAAAGTCAGAAAAAATTCAAGAAGATATCGCCAGGTTGAGGGTAGTCATTGTCTTTTTGCAGAATTCAATTGTGAAGTTAGATTTGTAGTTCCTAGTTTGAAAATCGTATTTTAAAGCAACATCTCATCAGATTTCATTTTTAGAGGTTTAGGGTTTTGATAATTTCATGTCCAGATTTTGTTGTGTGGAATCACCATAAGATCACAACCAAAGAACAAATTCTTGTGACTATAATTATGTGATCCATAACTCTATTGGTCATGTGGCACAGTTGTGCTATAACAAATACAGGATGCATTTATGTGTGACCCAAGTTTAATATGGCTATGTTGTGATAGAAATGGAGGCACTCATATAATGTAGTTAATTCAGGTTGTATAATGTAGGTGTCAATCATCATTGGGTGCATTCAGGTTGTCTCAAGTTTAACAAGTTATGATGTAATTATAGCATGATCGAAGAGTGATTACCTCCTGCTACAATAAAGAGCCTATAACTCTGGTTGATATGTAGAGTGGTTGTGTTATATCAATTATGTAGTGCATTCAAGCACAACCCATATTTAATGGGCTATTCTAGAGAGTGATCAAGATTTTCTAAACCTTATGAATGTTACTTAAAAGTGTATAGCTTAAACTACAAACCAAGTTTGTTACATACTTGAATGCAATCTTGGGTTACCGCAAACTATAATAATGTGATCTGGTAATAACCATTATGGAAAGTATTAAAGCAAGACCCATGCTATATAGGATACATTTCCCTGGTTAGGTTTACATACCTTAATGATCAAACACAAACTTCCCACACACTCTAGGATACAATCCAAGATCATACCACAAATTTCTCAAGACAACTAATTTTCTGACCCAAGATTTAAGGTTGTTTTTTAATACCAACAAAAGCATTGGTAAGAGCATGATTAGGGTACAAACCCTAGGCCTCCGTAGAAACAAAAACAATAACTCTAGCAGATTAGTGAGGTTGCAATACGAGAAAGATTGAGACATTGTAGCTAATAACAAAATCTTGCAATCTAAAGATTGTAGCCAATAACAAGCACACTATGTAGCTTAGTGACATTTGTAAATGCAATCTACGGTAAGAAGAATGATAGTCACTTGATATGTGATAGTCAAAAAGAAATTTGAGAAGCGATGATAGATAATAAAAGCTCAAACCTTGCATAGTAAAGTGGAGATTTTTAATAGTGAGTTCTTTACCCCCTTGCTGACCTTAAGGGTTTTTCAAATGATTTTGGCAGTGTTAGACAAGGAAACTGCAATTAGGGAATGACTATCCAAATGAAGAAAAAGTGGTAATCATGGGTTCAATGTTTCTTCTTAGCCATTGTATAATGGAGGTAGTGGATTGCATGTTTGAGCAGTGTTTTGAGACTCATCAAAAATGGGAGAATAGTGAATAATACCTTGTGGACTGTGAAGTAGTGACAATAAGGTTGAAGGATCTTAAGACCCACAATACCATGAAAAAATGAGTCCCCTATAGTAAGTAAG